>JAMXBD010004120.1:0-83495 GCA_024138025.1 Combretum micranthum
AAAAAACACAAAGATTTGTTGCTCAAATGAGGTCTCAAAGTGGATGAACCGATGTGTCTTTTGGGAAAAAAATTGAACAAAAAAGAGGCAAAATCTGCCTTGGGCTAGGATCGAACTCGGTCCCTTGCTCCTGTGTTCATGGTTCTGAACCGTTAGGCCTTTGGCCTGTGCCTTGTCATATAACTAAACCCACTAATACTTAACTAATAAAATAATGTTTATAAAGCTCAAATAATTATTTATTTTAATTTTTCTACATATATTTATATTTACATTACTATTATCTTTAATTATTTTATTATACCTATTTTATTCCTCTATTTATTTTATTTTTCTATTTTCTCTTTCTCTCTTTTTTATTATACTATTATTTATTATTTTTTATTTATATTTTATATTTTTAATGAACTCAACATGACATTAATTTATTCTAAACTTAAGCCTAATTTTTAATTGGGCAAAAATTGGGTGTCTACAACACTTAAAATGTTTTGTTATTATCAAAACCAAATTAAGAGATTTAATAGGTTTTAATATACATATCCAGATTTAATAATTGAGGCATTAAGTGATAGGAAGCCTAAGAGTAGCTCGAATTAACAGCAGGGGCTTTAAATAGTTTTAGGCTCATTATGCTTAGTGGAGAATAGAACATTAGGTTGCTTACTGATGTTGGAAAAGTGTAAAGACTAGCATAAGGAAACCAAGGAGGTATTTAAAAGTAAGTACTTTGAAAAGTGAATTTAGGGGAGTTCCTCGAATATCTAGTGATAAATGTGTAAAAAGTGCATATTTATCCCCATTTAGACAACACATTCAAACATAATTAGTGTGCTTTCATTGTGAAATTCTTTTTTAAAATGATGAATACTTCTTTTGAATCAATTGTGCATAAATAGTAGAAAAACGAAAATAGAGTTAAATGGTTTATATGTGCTTTCAAGTGATATGTCAATTGTAAGTCAATTTCATTCTATTGTGAGAAATGCATTAACTGCCTTCGTTCCTAATTTTGATGACTATTGCATAAAATAAATCGAATAGAGACTTACATTCCTGAACTTTTATCATACCATGTTCAACTCAATGTTATGGAAAAAGCTAATTATTTGATGATTTCATGTTTATTTTAATTGTGAGAACAATTCAAGACAAAGTTAAGTGCTTAAGCAAGATCATCTAATCTAAGCTTCTAGAGCCTTAGTAAAGTTGTAATCTGCAACTTAGTGGTGTTTGTACAATCTCTATGAGATTGTAATAAAAAAATATTCAGTTTTTAAAAATTTATAAATCTATGAACATGATTCTCACTACGATGAACATGATAAGGCAAAATACCTATCATCGTAACATAGAATTGAATATACATGTTGTTTTCACTAGGGATCTTCGCAACTACTTCTACTCGCATCGCCACTATCCATTATCTAACCTAAGAAAATATAGGAGATTCAATCAACCTAACAATCAAAACTACAAAATGATCGATAACAAGATCACATTAATTTCTTGTACTACCGAATTCTCAAAGATATGTTAATGTCTTTCTCAAGATCATCAAATTCGTTTATAAGTTTATCAATTGGAATCTCTTTATAGATCAATAGCAACTTAGAATTGCATTAGAAACTAGAATTCATTAGATTAATTAATTAATTGTAAGAGGATTTCATCACTTTATCTCTAAAGTTATGGGCAATCATCATCAATAGCCTAGATCTATTTATTAAAACAACTATTTATTAAAACAACTTCTCGATCAATTTTGAAGAAATCGGACATGAATTGATATTATGCAATACACGAATTCAAGATCTAATAAGCTCAAGTTATAATTCAAGAAATCAATACTAATCCAATTAAATCACAGTAAAAGTTACATGAGTTTTTAACCTATGGATCCATAAGATCTAAGCTAAAATAATTACTCATCATAGATCTAATAAGACAATTCAACAACCTAGACAAGTAAATAAAGATCATGATAAAAAGAAAAAAAAAGGCTTATTAAACCCAAATCCTTTGCAACTAGAACCAATGAAGTCTAATGAATGATATCCTTGAATTTCCTCTTGAAAACTCTTGGAAATCAGCTATAAATTCAAACAACATGTAAATTCTATACAAAAATATCCAATTCTCTATAATTCTCTAACTCAAATATACTCTATGTCCTCTAGGGTTTCATGAAAAGACGGTATTTATATTACAAAGAAGCTGACACGACAAAAAGGTATAAAAATAACATAATCTATGTTAGACGGGCATGCAATGCCCTATCGTGCAAATGCATCTCCCATATTAAACTTCACTCCCTTCTTTATGCAGCTATGTCATAATCCATGGTCTCAACTATGGATGAACTTCTCACGTACTCGTGCCTGTACTAACAACCATGTAATCAACTGTGAACTTTCTTTGATTGGGACAATATTGTTCACATGGCCATATAAAGGATGGTGCTCTCAACGATGAAAATGAACTAAAGCTGCATATGCCCCCTTGTAGATAATCTCAATTCCTAAAGCAAATGTGATTGAATCTAAGGTACGTCCCTACATGGCCGCAGCTAAGGCCATAACATCACTATAGCTATAATCTTCTCATCCGTGCCTATGCCTTAGACCTTGTAACGAGTTGTGACAAGAATTTTCTTCACATATCCTAAAGCATGGCTGCATTTGGCCCCATGCCTCCTTGATTTGTGATATTTTGTTGATCCTTTGCTATTTCTTTATCATTTCCAATTTTATTTACCTAAGATCAACAAATAACAATATTAAGTACCGAGTTTTAGGATTGTTGATGAAAACAGATACAAATTAAAATCAAACAATCCTTGAATGAATAGAGCAATGTAATCCTATCACTTTGATCATGAAAAAATGACAAGTATACCTAAGCCAAGATATTGTAGGACATTCGAGTGCCCAAGACAGTCCAAAGAGTGCCTACAAGCATATAACGACAATTCACTTGATGAGTGATATTGCACTACAACTGTTCAAGAAGTAGACTTAAGTAGCTGATTATGAATTGCAACTCTAAAGGAGTTCACAACTAAGCATCTAAAACCATAGCAGTTAAGACAAGATCTATGACTGGGCTCATGATAGTTAAGCACTTCAAACAAGTAATACTCAATTGTTGAAGTGTAATCTTAAAACTTGCAACTGAATTGACAACATTAAACTTAATTGGGTAGTCCAAACTAGCATGTATTGCCATGTAATTGAAGCAACAAGAAGCGGTTGATCTTAAGCTCATACAAAATAGTAGTTCAATAGCTCTAAAGTAGGAAAAAGTACTCAAGAGAGTTATATGATGGTATAAAAGTGCAAATGAAAAGAGCTACAATTCAAATATTGTTCTTGCCAAACTAACGGTGTAAATAAACCAAACTGGTTCGGAAACTATTCAAGCTCTTTTTACATGAGTTCAATTATCTATAGTTAAATTTTTTAACTCTTCTTAAGTGTGTTTTCATATGGTGTAATATGGACCATTAATAGTCCAATTAACTTGTCTCCACTTTTATCTACAATGTTATAGGAAATTGCATTTGGTGCTCCACAGTTTTACAAATATGATTATTTTTATGATTGATTATTTAATAAAATTTTGAAATCAGAGAGTTAAAAAGCTATACTAGAAATTAAAAAATAGTTTCTCTTGACTTGTTTTTCCATCTCATCAACTGACTAATCTTCAAAATGCTTAACTTGATACATTGGAAGGTCAATTGAGGTATGGTTATCTAATCACGAACTTGAAACTACATGTGCTCCTAGTGGGGTATGAATTTCCATTTCATCGTGTGTCTAAGATGTTTCTAAGGCATTATGCACTTGAGATTATGCTATGACTTAAGAATGATTACCATGGGGGTGCACTTTAGCAAGTAGTTTAAATGTTGCCACCTAAGGGTGCAGCGATTGACTTTAGCTGCCCCTTTCTTATGCCAAGGCTTATAAACTCTAAGCTCTTAATCTTTGAGGATTTAGTCTATTTAGCAATTATAGTTTATCATTTCTATGATCTTAGCAACTATCCGGTGGAACAAATTCTTAAAAAAGTTCAGAGTTATTGATCCTACATATAATCAGTCTTAATAGGCTTTACTGCGATCATAGCCCAATAGGCCTAACATTAGCAAAATGGATCGGTGATAGGATCCCTAAAACCCATCAAGTGCCTTAAACTATCTTAGTCCATAGGCCTCAGTCATTCATTAGGATATAAGGCAATGTTTTTCCATTGGTACACATAAGGACCTAAACTGAGGTCCTCCTCCCAAGCTCACCCTGATGAGAATGTCTCTCTCAGTCCTAATGTCTCTTTAGAGGTACTTTGAACCTCCTCAGAGGTACTCTTGAACCTTCTAGCTTGCCATGACTCTATAGAGATACTCTATAACCTCCCCACTCGCCATGACTCATGAGCTGCTTCAAAGATAACTCTCCACCGGCCCAATCACTATCCTTTGATGTTCACCACAACCACCTCAAGTCTAAGTCAGCTACCAATAAAGGGGTCCTTACTCTTCTTACTTCCCTCCTTTAAAAATGTGTTATGTAGATAGAAAATATTATGTAGGCTACTAATGTGTTTAACCAATCGCAATCAATTAAGTTAAATTTAAAACCCTATTATTACTTTGCAACTAACTCTAGGTAAGTGTACCTATCAATTGTAGTACCACTATAAGTACAAGTGTCACTCCACCAGGACTTGTTGTAAACCCCGGTTTTCCTAGTAGCCAAGTAAACTCCGGTAACCAAAAAGCAAAACCCTAAATCGGTCTAGTTTAAGCTTAGTGAGAGAAGCTTAGAAACCCTAAATCCGGCTTTCCGTCGGTTTTATAACAAAAGAAGTTTTATAAAATAAATTAATGTGAATTATTGTTTTAAAGTATAATTCAAACCTTAGAAATTTTTAATTTTGAAAAATTTTCTATTATGGGCCTTCCCGAGCTCCATTACGGAAAAGCGAGTCCCGATACTAGAAACTCAAAAAAATATTCCGAAATATTCATTAGAACCAAAATTTTACAAGGATTTCAAAAATATAAATTTTATAATTTTTCGGGCTATAAAAATTACAGTTATAGTCTTTTTCCCGTATTTTCTTTACTACCGGTAAAGTAGATGTCTTGTCTACTATTCACAAGTACAACCTACACTACACACTACCCATACCCTATTCTTACATCCTTACAACTACTCATTATATTTTCTTTTCCAAGAAAATTTTGTTCCCCACTAAATTATTACATTTATTATATTTTATTACTTAAATTACAAATTTAATAAAAAATTAACTCTCACTCCCTCTCTTCCCTCTAGTGGCCTACGCACAACCAACCCCCCCCACCCCCCCCCCCCCCCCCCCCCCCTTCTTTCCCCCTCTATTTGTTTTATTTTACTTCTTTTTAATACAAATAAACCCTAAATCACTTAATATATAAACTCATTTTCACTCTTTCAAAAATTTTTACAAGAGAAAAACTCTCTCTTTTCTTCCTCATTGTGCCGTGACCCTAGCTCCTCACACACACACATTCACAAGTCCATTTCTTCTCCAAAACTTCTTTTAGGTGATGATTTCAAGCTTTATCTCTACTTAATCTTGTAATTGCAAGAGTATTTTTGTGTGTTTTCACTTAAAAATCCCAATGAGCAAATGGAAAACATTAATACATGAATCTCAAGCCATTACAAGAGTAGATCTTGTGTTTTATGAGTTTTGTTGAAGTATCATTATGTTCATGCATATAAAAGTAGAGATCTTGCATGAAGAATATGTGTTCATGTCTTTAAACTCATTTTCATGCTCTATAAGTAGTAGATCTAGCATTTAGACACTCATTGTAAACCCCGGTATTCTCAGTAGCTAGGAAACCTCGGAAGTTGGAATCGAAACCCTAATCCGATCAGGTTGAGTCTTGTGAGTGATGCCTAGGAACCCTAAATCCGGCTTTCCTTCGGTTTCATAGTAAAATAAATATTATAAAGTAAATGAATTTGAAAATTTTTTCCAAAGTACATTTCAAACCTTTGAAAGTTTTAAATTCGGGAATTTTTCAATTCGGGCCTTCCCGAGCCAATTACGGAAAAGCGTGCCCTGGGCCACGGATTCAGAAAAATGTTCCGGAATATTCATTAGAACCGTAATTTTATAAGGATTCCAAAAATATCAATTTCATAATTTTCCGAGCTATAAAAATTACAGTTATAGCTTTTCCCGTGTTTTCGGAACAACCGGTAAAGTAGATGTCTTGTCTACTATTCACAAGTACAACCTACACTACACACTACCCATACCCTATTCTTACATCCTTACAACTACTCATTTCAATTTTCTTTTCCAAGAAATTTTGTCTCTTAAATAATTATCACATTTATTACATTTAATTTACTAAATTACAAAAGTTAAATTTTCAAAACACACACACACACACAAGGGATGGCCGGCGCCCCTCCCTTATTTCCCTCTCAATTGAGTTATTTTTACTTCTTTTTATTTATCTAAACCCTAATTCCTTAGTATATATACTAAATTTCTTCTCTCTCTTCATTTCTTCTTGTTTTAACTTTTGAAAAGAGAAAAACTCTCTCCTTTTCCCATTGTGCCGTGAGCTCTCCCCCTCCCTTCCTCACTTTCAACTTGTTTCTTCTTCTTTCCTCCATCAAGACTCCTTTGGTATGTATATTTAGGCTTTGTTCATCCTAAATCTTGTTATGGCAAGATCATTTTGTGTTTTCTCATCTAAATCCCAATGAGCATGAGCAAGGGACATGAAAACACTACTACAAGAATCTCAAGCCATCTCAAGAAGTGGATCTAGCCTTTAAATGAGTTTTGTTTGAAATATCAACTTGTTCATGCATGTAAAGTAGTGATCTTGCATATATATTGTTGTTCATGCCATGAGATCCATGATTTATGCATCATACTTAGTAGATCTAAAGTTTAGATACCCACATTGTCATTTACATGTATGATCATAGAGTTATTTTTATTTTCATGCATTGATGATCACAAAAATGTAGTCTTGTATATGTATAGAGATGTTAGATAGTGGATAATCATATATAGAAGGCAAGAACATTGAAAAAGGAAGGACTTTGTCAAAATAAAGATTGAAAATTCGGATGAAATGGAAACCCTACTTGAAAACCACCAAAATCATTTTTAAACTATATTTCATAAGAAAAATGAAGGGTATGTGTAATAGACATGTTGAAGGAATTATTTTCATGAGTTTAGATGAGTTTAGGCATAATAAAAATAAGAAAACAAGAAGTGAAGTTAGAAGGAAAAATATTGACTTTGGATGTGTAGTCAAATTCGTAATTTTGGGTAATGCCTATATAAACACTTAGTATTTAAGTCTAAATTGGATGTTTTATAAGCTAAATGAAGTCCTTAGATATATATTGGAGCTTCAATTTTTAATGCATTAGATAAGTTTTTCCTTAAGAAAAATGCAAGAAAATGAAATTTAGAAAATTCGGATTTTTACAAAAAGCTAGTTCAAAGACATGTCTATCAAATGAAAAATGGAAATTTTTATGCATGAATGGAGGCCATGATTAATATAGACTTTGAGAACCTATTTTTAGTTAAATAATAAGTGGATTACAAGATTAAAAGCCAAAGAAACCCTAAGGAGTATAATGTGGAAAAATAGCTTCCTAGAATTAGTCTTTATGAGAATTTCCCCAACACTTAAGAGTTCATATGAGTTATTATCACAAAAGTTATTATGACCATGTATATATTAAGTCCATCACATGGCATTTATATTAGAAATTCATTCCCATATCATTCATGCATGAATCATCATCTAGGAACACTTTTTATCAAAAGCAAAGCAAATTTTCGAGATTGGATCAATTGCGGAACAGATCTGATCCCACTGTTCCGTGACCTTATTATTTTCAAAACTTGGATTTAATATTAGAAATAGATAGATCTTTCGAAGTAGATAGAGATCGATATAAAATTTGCGAAATTCCGAGTTAAAATGACCAAGTTATGGCCGTTTTAAGTCGGAACTTCCGCAAATAGCGAGAAATCCGAATCCACATGATTTAGATGTATAGCTTGATTTAGTTACATGATGAGAATCTCATTAGGATTATTCTTGCTTGGTAGGTGACCCCGAGCAGGGACACTCTACCTCCCGACTACTACTATTAGGAAGTTGGCGTCCAATGGCCGAGTGAGTTTTACTTCCAATCTCAATTAATGAATGTGATTGTAATGTAGTGGCACTAGTGATGTAGGCAAAGATAAAAGAAATTGTATATGCATGATGGGGTATATGGGGTTATATATGTTGTCTACTGTTGATATGTGAAATGGAGCTTAAGGAATATCGAAACCGGGTGTTAAACTATTGACTGATTAGCTAGTACCTTATGATGAATGTCTGTGAATACTTGTTGGTCACTTGAAAGAATTGAATTAATGAATATTCGGTTTCAAACGTAAATTGAATCCATTCATATCACGATGGGGTTGGAGCATTTGCATTGGTTGGTTTTTCGTGATCCATAAAACGAATATGTTGGTTAATCGTGATCCATAAAACGACTTTGTTGGTTAATCGTGATCCATAAAACGAATATCGTTAGTTGACCGTGAGCTTAAACGGCGTCGTACCGCAGGATTCGTTAATCTGCTAACCCGGGATGGAGGGCGCAAGTCCATCCACATATGATTTCCGGATGGTCATATGTTTGATGATTACATTTGTTTGATGCATACACTTGCTTGAATAATCACTTGCTTGATGAATTATAATTAATTGTGTTACGGAAGTTATTACTCACTAAGCTAGTTAGCTTACGCCCCCATAGTTTCTATCTTTTGCAGCATGATTTTATATGGCTTAGGCCGAGACAAGCCACAGCGCAGGTACCGGAGATAGGAGTTTCCCATAGAAGTTTAATCCATTCCTTTTTGTATAGACTTCCATTGGAAACTAAAGACTCTGGATGACTGTAATAGACTGTTATTCTTTTGCGGGGGAATGCCCCTTAGATCTTGTAAACTTTAAATTATGCGTTTTGATTTATTATCTATGGCTAATGAATGCCTCGTTAAACTGTTTAACTCCATTTGTTGAAGTATTCTATTGTCGTAAAGGAACGCTTTACATCTACTTAAGACTCCCGAAGGCCCGGGTAAGGAACTCGAGAGTCTTACTTAGTATGTGGTGGGCTGTTACGTTTAGGATACCCTACGGGGCGTGACACTCATATTTGTCTTGACATTCATGTTCATATGAATATTTTGTGCTTTCATGCATTAATGTCCATAAAAGCTTAGTCTTGCATATATAAATGTGATAGTTGGTAGATCTTTATGAAGATAAGACAAGGAACTTGAGAAGAAAAGATTTTTGTTAGAAATGCTCAAGGGAAAATTCGTATGATTTGTAAGACCTATTTTAAAAACCATCGAAACCACTTTGAAACTCATATTTTACATGAAAAATGAAGGGTATAAGTAATAGATACCACAAAGTAATGATTTTTACAAGTTGAAATGAGTTTAGACATGAGTAATGTGTAAAACAAGTAGTGGAATTAAGATGGAAAATTTTGAGTTAGTGTTCAATTTGCTAAATCCGTAACTTGGGATGATGCCTATGTAAACACCTAGTATTCAATCTCAAATTGCATGTTTTATGTGTTAAATGAAGTCTTTAGGTAATAGATATAGTAAAACTTTAAAGTTTGATGCATTAAACAAGTTTTCTCAAAGAAAACATGCAAGAAATGAATTTTTCTAAAATTCGGATTTTTATGAAAAGCTTATTTAAAAACATACTTGCAAAGTGAAAAATATAAATTTTTATGTGGAAATGAAGGTCTTGGATAGTATAGATGATGAAGACTCATTTTTATTTAGATAACAAGGAATTTCTAAGAATGAAATCCTAAAACACTAATGAGATGCCAAATTGGAAGAATTGGATTTTTAAGAAGTAACTATTATTGGAGTCTTGTAAGCATTAGGAGTTCTTAAAGTTTCATTATCAAAAATCATCAACATCATGCACACATTGAACTCATCACATGTCATTCATGTTAGGAACTCATTCATATTTATATACACATGAATCATCAACTAGATACATTTTGATCAAGTGTAAAACAATTTTTTGGAAGTGGAAAAGGTTATAGACCAGATCTGATCCCTCTGTTCCATGACCTAAATTTTTTCAAAACTTTAAAATAATATTATAAATAGATAGATCTTTCGAAGTAGATAGAAATCGATATAAAATTTGCGAAATTCCGAGTTAAAATGACCAAGTTATAGCCGTTTTAAGTTGGAACTTCCGCAAATAGCGAGAATCACGATTTTATTTAGTTTAGATGCATAGTTTGAATTAGTTAAGTGGTGAAGTTCTCATTAGGTTATTCTTATTTGGTAGGTGACCCCGAGAACGACGAATCCCTACCGCCTGATTATTATTACTAAGAGACCAGCGTACCATGGCCGAGTGAGTATTACTTCCAATTTCAATTATTGCTTGTGATTGTAATAATAGCTGCACTAGTTGCCAAGCAAAGACAAAAATGAATATGCATGATGGGGTTATTTGGGAATTATATTTGTCTGCTGTTAATATGTGAAGTTGAAATTAAAGAATATCGAAGCCGGGTGATAATTCATTGCTTGTATAGAGAGGAGCTAGAATTGATTGTCTGCACGTATTGCGTGGTCACCTAAAAGAATTGGATTAATCGATTATTAGACATCAATTATAAACTTCAACTCATTCATATCACGATGGGGATGGAGCATTAGCATTTTTTGGTTTTTCGTGATCCATAAAACGAATATGTTGGTTAATCATGATCCATAAAACGAATATGTTGGTTAATCATGATCCATAAAACAATTATATGAGTTGGTTGACCATGAGCCTAAACGGCGTCGTACCACAGGATTCGCTAATCTACTAACCCAAGATGGAGGGCACAAGTCCATCCACATATGATTTCCAGCTGGTCATATGTTTGTTGAACTCACGTGTTTGATGCATTTCACTTGATTGATTAATCACTTGTTTGAATGTTTTGTCGAAATTGTGATATGGAAGTTTTCACTCACTAAGCTAGTTAGCTTACACCCCTATAGTTTTACCTGTTGCAGCACGAATTCATTTGGGTTAGGCCAAGGCAGGCTACAGCTCAGGTACCGAAGCTAGGCGTTTCCTTTAGAAGTTTATTTCGGTTTTGGTTAGACTTCCACAGGAAACCAAAAAGGACTATGGATGACTGTAATGGACCTTAATATTCTTTTGCGAGGGAATGCCCCTTAGACTTTGTAAATTTTATGCATGTGTTTTGATTTATCATCTAAGGCTATCAAATGCCATATTAAACTTCTTAACTCCATTGAACAGAGTATTCTATTGTCATAAAGGGACACCTTACATCTATACAAGATGCTCGAAGGGCTCGGTTAGTAATTCGAGAGTCTTATATAGCATGTGGCGTACTGTTATGTTTAGGATACCCCTCTGGGGCGTGACAGTTTAAGTTGGTATCAGAGCACTAGGTTATAAAACAAGACAATAGAATTAAAAGAAACCGAACCTAGAAGTTAACTAATAGGTTAAAATGGAGTTGAAAACATCTTTATTTGTTAGTCTAATTAGGAGTCTTATCTTGTTGTAGGTCTCCTTGGGTGAGACCCGGGAATGAGCTAGGAATTTCAAAAAAGGGACAGATGAGACCCTTGTGGAGTACAGATTATGACTGAGAGAGCTATGTGAGGATTTTGCATTAGCAAGGAATCCTCGGACTATAGGGGAAATGTTCAGATTATGGAAGGATTGAGATATACAAGATGGGCCACTGTGGTGGACAAGTTGAGATACGACCCTATGGGGAGGAGAAATTGGACCAAATTGGAGACAATCTACACCCTAGAACGAATCATGGTAGAATATGGGCACAAGCCCATGACTAAAGATGCTACTTTCATTTTGAAGAATGAGGGAAACCTGACCCCTCCAGACTTTAGAGTATGGATCCCTCTACGTCCCTTATATGTGTATTCTCATGATAACTTGTCTGACCACCACGATTGGAACATAGCTGATGCATGGAATCACATTACATGGCATGCGATTTATTTAGATATTATTCCACGACATGTAATCATCCCACCTCCACCAGCTAATGATATAGGCATGCAATTAAATAATGCACTTGTGATTGGAGTGGGTATTGAGGCTGAGGATGAAGAAGAGGAAGAAGAGGACCCTGAGGAGGATCCTAATTGGGAGGAGAACATAGTGCCCATAACCCCTGCCCCACCCATAGAGCTAGAAGGAGAAGTGAATCTGGAACCCGATCAGGTTGTGTGGGATTTTAATCGAGTTTTGGAGATTCCTGATGGTGGGAGGGTAGAGCCTGAGATAGATTCTCTATTATGGAGGGACATTTACATTGTAGGTGAACGTCCTCCTGTGCTTGATGTGGTAGTATTAGAACCCGTGGCTTCCGAGCCCATGGAAGTGGAAAATATGGGTGATGGACTTAGGAGAGAATCGGAGATAGTGGAAAACCAAGTGGATGAACCTGAAGCAAGAGATGAAGAGGAAGAAGTGAACCCAAGAAAGGAGCAAGGAATAGAAAGAGAGGAGGAAAGTGAGGAGCAAGACCAAGAGGCTTTAGTCGACCTGCTAGGAGGTGGAGGATGAATGTGAGAGAGTACCTTAGTCTGTTTGTCCGACAGGAGGATGGTGGCTTTTCCAGTAGGGGACGACCCTCTAGTTCGACCTCTGATGATGCTAGTGATGAGTGAAGATTGGAATGATAGCTCAACCCAGGAAGTCCAAGTGAAGTCTTTTCTTTCTTTCCTTTTGTAGCAGGCAATACGGGATGCCAAATTGCCTTAGGATCTCTAGATAGTTAGTATTTTGTTCTTTTCTCTTTCCTTGTATTTTGTTTTGTTTCCAGAAATAGGGAAAAATGTTTAGAATTGGAACTAGAATGTAGCTAGCCAAATTTTGTGAACAAAATCTCCGATGTAAATTTTTGTATGGCTCGCGGAAGTAATGAAGGATCATGTTTATTTCAAAAGAAAGAAGTTATGAGAATCAAGCATGTTAGACATTAGACATAAAGAGCATTAACCACATATAAACCGCATGAGTACTCATTCATTCATGTCATTATTTTGAAATTGTAAAGTTATTTCTTTATGTATGAATTCTTTTGTTCTTCCTCATGAGTATATGAAGTTTTATGAGATTTATTTCTTCTCAGAAATTTTGATTTTCGAGTTCTCTAAAAAAAAAATTTGTAAACTTTGTTTGACAAATTGACTCCTTCAAAGTTGAAAATGTTAAAAAGATACTAAAAGTTATTAAACAATGTGTAAACAGACGAAACTGACGGATTCGAAATCGGGAGCAAGAATCTCTCCCGAACAAAGCCAACCAACCTGCCGTACCTCAACCAAATCCGCAAGGAGTAGCACCCCATAACCAGCATGGTGATGTGATGAATGCGATTGGGAAGTTGGCCAATCTTTTAAATACATTCATCCATAACCAAAATCCTAATCAGAACTAGCACCAAGGACAAAGTGTCCGGGATTCTGATCCGCTTCCACCACCACCTGCAGATCACCGGGAAGTGACTGCTGAAGCACCTGCTCCATAGGAGGAGCACTCCTACAATGCGCCCTTGCCACCACCTCCACCATATCGAAGGACTCATCGAAGCTCTTTACCGGACTTCATTAAACGTAACCGGTATTTTGATGGGGCATATGGTAAACCCAATGAGGCTGAGGATTGGTTAGCTTAGATTGAGCGATCTTTTGCTGCTTATGAGATCCTACCCTATTTACAATTGGAATATGGAACCTATATGTTGAGATACAATGTAAGGGTCTAGTGGGACTCGAAAAGAAGAAGCTTAGCTCTACCGGTCACGTGGGAATCTTTCCACCGGGAATTCTTGGAATTTTATTTTCCCTCCAGCTTAAGAGTAAAGTATAGTGTGGAATTCCTTCATGTTAAGCAAAAAGGAAGAACCGTGGAACAATATGAAACTGAGTTTACTCACTTGCTGCAATATGCACCTAAATCCTTCAGCGATAGTGAGGAATTGAAGAAGCAGGTATTCTTGGGGGGTGTGGATGAGGAGTTACGGATTAAGTTGGAAGATTCGGAGTGTGGAACCTACCCTAAGTTAGTAGAAAAGGCTCGAGTGATTGAAGGAGCCAGGAAAAGGAAATACCAGGAACCCAACAAAAGAGTATTGGGAGAAGGCCGTTCGACCTCAAGCTCAGGATTTAAAGGGAAGAGGTAAAAACCGTACCAGGGATTTAAGGATGATGTTAGTGGAAGGCCGATTCAATTTAAGGTCAATATCACTTGTTGGAAATGCAAGGGGACTCATGTTCCTAGGCAATGGCCCCTGTTGAGAAATAAATTTATTTTTGTGGGATTCTGGCCATATGGTTTATACATGCCCAAAGAAGATGGCCGTGACTTATTTCATTTGCAAGGAGAAGAGGCACTTGGCATCTGAATGCTCGTAACAGAAAAGTGTGGCCACTCGACCCTTTGGGACTTCGAGCAATACCAACCCTATGAGGTTAGGTAGTAAAAGTGGGAGCCGTGCAGCTTTGGCGATGCATGGGATGAGACTTTATAACTTCAAAGGCCAGTAGATAGTAGAGGAAGATGAGGATGAGGAGGTGGAATTGGCGGCCATGGACCAAAGCAACGGTGTGGATGGCGGCTTAGTAACAGGTCAGTAGCAATACCTTCTTAATTTAAAAGTTATTTATTTAATCATTTTATGTATTAAATTGAAACCTATTTATGGGAAAGCTAGAAGTTAAAAACCCCCAAATACGTAGCTATGAGAGTGTTTTAGGGTTGAGATGTGATGGATGTTTGTTGACCACAGGACACATACGGGTAAATAAAATGGATGCTTATGTTTTGTTTGACATGGGAGCAACACATTCGTTCATCACCACTAGTTTGGCCAATCAACTTGGATTACCTATAGCCACAACTACTGTTAGCCTGAGAATTAAGACACCTACTGAAAGTGTTATGTCGACTCGGGAGGTAATAAAGGATTTCCCATTGGAAATTTAAGGACACCACTCAAAAAGTGATTTAATAATATTGGGGATGAACAAATACGAAGTTATCCTTGGCATGAACTGGTTAAGCAAGGTAAAAGCTGTAGTGGATTGCCAAAGGAGAATCATGTGTTTCTATGATCAATCGGGAGGAGAAGTAGAGTTCATAGGAGAAACCCTAGTTTCAAGAAAGTTTGCATTAAACTCTTTTGAACTAATGATGGGGGATGAAGAGATAGTACATGTTGAAGGTATCTTGGATGAAGAGGAAACTCGAGAGGAAAAGGATATACTGGTGGTAAACGAGTATTTGGATGTGTTTCTAGAGGTTTTGCTTGGGTTACCACTAAAGAGGGAAATTGATTTTGAGATTGTTTTAGCTCCAAACGCCGAACCGATATCCAAAGCCCCATACCGGATGGCACCGGCCGAGTTAAAAGAGTTAAAGACTCAATTGCAAGAACTCTTGGATCAGAAATTCATAAGACCAAGTGTGTTGCCATGGGGTGCACCTATCTTGTTCGTAAAGAAAAAGGATGGATCAATGAAATTGTGTATCTATTACCGTGAGTTAAATAAAGTGACCATCAAGAATCGATATCCTTTGCTAAGAATCGACGATTTGTTTGACCAACTGCAAGGAGCGTGCGTGTTCTCACGCATTGATCTACGTTCAAGATACCATCAGTTAAGAATCAAGCCTGAGGATGTACCAAAGAAGGCTTTTCGTACTCGTTATGGACATTACAAGTTTTTGGTGATGTCGTTTGGGTTGACTAATGCACCAGCTGCATTTATGGATCTTATGAATAGAGTTTACAAGTATCACGCCCCGTAGGGTATCCTAAACATAACTGCCCGCCACATACTAAATAAGACTCTCGAGTTCCCTACCCGAGCCCTTCGGGAGTCTTAAGTAGATGTAAAGCGTTCCTTTACGACAATAGAATACTTCAACAAATGGAGTTAAACAGTTTAATGTGGCATTCACTAGCCATAGATAATAAATCAAAATGCATAATTATAGTTTACAAAATCTAAAGGGCATTCCCCCGCAAAATAATAACAAGTCCATTACAATCATCCAGAGTCCTTAGTTTCTAACGGAAGTCTATACAAAAGAAATGAAGTAAACTTCTATGGGAAACTCCTATCTCCAGTACCTGTGCTGTGGCTTGCCTTGGTCTAAGCCATATAAACTCGTGCTGCAATAGATAAAAACTATGGGGGCGTAAGCTAACTAGCTTAGTGAGTAATAACTTCCATAACACAATTAAGTACAATTCATTCAAACAAGTGATTATTCAAGCAAGTGTATGTATGAGTTCAACAAACATATGACCAACCGGAAATCATATGTGGATGGACTTGCGGCCTCCATCCCGGGTTAGCAGATTAACGAATCTTGCAGTACGACGCCGTTTAAGCTCACGGTCAACTAACAATATTTCGTTTTATGGATCACGATTAACCAACAAATTCGTTTTATGGATCACGATTAACCAACATATTCGTTTTATGGATCACGAAAAACCAACCAATGCGAATGCTCCAACCCCATCGTGATATGAATGAATCCAATTTACAATTGAAGTCGAATATACGTTAGTTCAATTCTTTTAGGTGACCAATCAAGTATTCACAGACATTCAATATAAGATATTAGCAAATCAGTCAATAGCTTAACACCCAGTTTCGATATTCCTTAAGTTGCATTCCACACATCAATAGTAGACAACATATATAATTCCCATATACCCCATCATGCATATCCAATTTCTTTTTATCTTTGCCTACACCACTTGTGCCACTACATTGCAATCACATTCATTAATTGAGAGTGGAAGTAAAACTCACTCAGCCATTGGACGCCGGTCTTTCTAGTAGTAATAATCGGGCGGTAAGGTGTCGTCTTGCTCGGGATCACCTACCAAGTAAGAATAATCCTAATGATTTTTTCATCATGTAACTAATCCAAACTATGCATCTAGACTAAATGAATTCGGAATTCTCGCTATTTGCGGAAGCTCGACTTAAAACGGCCATAACTTGGTCATTTTAACTCGGAATTTCGCAAATTTTATATCGATCTCTATCTACTTCGAAAGATCTATTTTTATATATTAAATTCAAGTTTTGAAACATTAAGGTCATAGAACAGTAGGATCAGATCTGTTCCACAATTTCTCTAATTCCGAAAATTTGTTTTGCTTTTGATAAGAAATGTTCCTAGTTGATGATTCATGCATGATGGTATAGGAATGAATTACTAACATGAATGCCATGTAATGAACTCAATATATGCATGGTCATGATGATTTTGTGATAATAAACTCTTATGAACTCCTAAGTGTCAGAAAATTCCATAAAGGTTATTTCTAAGAAGCCATTCTTCCACTTTACACTCCTTAGGGTTTCTTTGATTTTTAATCTTGTAATTCACTTGTTTCTAAATAAAAATGAGTTCTCAAAGTCTATACTAACCATGGCCTTCATTCATGCATAAAATTCCCATTTTTCATTTGGTAAACATGTTTTTAAACAAGCCTTTTGTGAAAATCGAATTTTTAAAATTTCATTTTCTTGCATTTTTCTTATGGAAAACTTATCTAATGCATTAAAATTTGAAGCTCCAATATATATACTATCTAAGGACTTCATTTAGCTTATAAAACATCCAATTTACACTTAGATACTAAGAGTTCTTGTAGGCATGAACCTAAGTTACGAATTTGACTATTGATCCACCATCAATATTTTTCATTCTAACTCCTCCACTTGTTTTACATTCCTATCATGCCTAAACTCATCCAAGCTTAAAAATCATTCTTTCAAGATATCTACTACACATACCCTTCATTTTTCATATGAAATATGAGTTCAAAAGTGATTTTGGTGGTTTTAAAGTAGGGTTTCAATTTCATCCGAATTTCCAACATTTCATATTTGACAAAACCTTTCCTTTTTCAATGTTCTTGCTTCCTATATATGAAGATCTACTATCTAACATCTCTATACATATGCAAGACTACATTTTTATGATCATCAATGCATGGAAATCGAAATAAACCTATGATCATGCATGTACATGAAAATGTGAATATCTAAACTTTAGATCTACTAAATTTAATGCATGAATCATAGATCTCATGGCATGAACAATAATATATATACAAGATCTCTACTTTACATGCATGAATTAGAAGATATCTTAATATAAACACATCTAAACACTAGATCCATGTCTTGTGATGGCTTGATATTCTTGTTCATGTGTTTTCATGTCCCTAGCATGAGCTCATTAGGATTTAAGTGAAAAAACACACAAGATATAGCTTTGCCATTACAAGATTAGGAAGAAACAAAGCTTAAATACACATACCAATGGAGTCTTGAAGGAGAAAAGAGAGGAAACAAGTTGGAAATGTGAGAGGAAGGGGGAGAGGGGGCTCATGGCACAAGGGAAAATAAGAGAAAGTTTTTCGCTTTTGTAAAAATTGAAACAAGAAGAAATAAGAGAGAGAGAGAGAGAAAAATATGTTTATATATGAAGTGAATTAGGGTTTAACTAATAAAATGAAGTAAAATAATTAAATTGTGAGGGAAACAGGGGGGGGGGGGGGGGGGGGGGGGGGGGGGGGGGGGCGCGGCCACATCCATGTGTGTGTATGTGTGTTTTAAAAATTTGATATTTGTAATTTAGTAAATTAAAATGTAATAAATGTGATAATTATTTAAGAGACAAAATTTCTTGGAAAAAAAATTGAAATGAGTAGTTGTAAGGATGTAAGAATAGGGTATGGGTAGTATGTGGTGTAGGTTGTACTTGTGAATAGTAGACAAGACATCTACTTTACCGGTTGTACCGAAAACACGGGAAAAGCTATAACTGTAATTTTTATAGCTCGAAAAATTATAAAATTGATATTTTTGGAATCCTTATAAAATTATGGTTCTAATGAATATTCCGGAACATTTTTCTGAATCTGTGGTCCGGGGCATGCTTTTCCATAATCGAGCTCGGGAAGGCCTGGAATTGAAAAATTCCCGAATTTAAAACTTTCAAAGGTTTAAAATGTACTTTAGAACAATAATTCAACTTCATTTACTTTATAAAATTTCTTTTATCATGAAACCGAAGGAAAGCCGGATTTAGGTTTCTAGGCTTCTTCCACTGGACTCAAACTAGACCGGATTAGGGTTTCGCTTCCAACTCCCGGGGTTTCTTAACTACTGAGAATACCGGGGTTTACAACAAGCCACTTTTGGATACGTGTGTAATAGTCTTCATAGATGATATCCTGATATATTCTAAGACTAAGGAACAACATGAAGAACACCTTCGATTGGCGTTGCAAACCTTAAGAGAGAATAAGTTATATGCCAAATTATCCAAATGTGATTTTTGGTTGGATAGAATATCTTTTCTTGGACATGTGGTAACTAGAGAAGGGACATCAGTTGACCCCGAGAAGATCAAAGCTGTAATAGAATAGAAATAGCCACAAACCGTTACCAAAGTGAGAAGTTTCTTGGGATTGGCTGGCTACTACCGCAAGCTTGTGAAAGATTTTTCGAAAATAGCCAAGCCACTAACTCAGTTGACCCAAAAGAATGAGAAATTCCTTTGGACGGACAAAAGAGAGTAGAGTTTTCAAGAGTTGAAGCGACGGTTGGTATCAGCACCGATCTTGGTTCTACCAGACCCAGAAAAGTCTTATAAAGTGCATAGTGACGCTTCAAGGAATGGCCTTGGATGCGTATTAATGCAAGAAGGAAAAGTTATTGCCCATGCCTCTCGACAATTAAGACCCATGAGCAAAACTACCCCACGCATGATCTAGAGTTGGCCGCGGTTGTCTTCACTTTGAAACTTTGGAGACACTATCTATATGAATAGAGGTATGAGATATACACGGATCATAAGAGCCTTAAGTATCTGTTCACAAAAGGAGTTAAACATGAGGCAAAGGAGATGGCTGGAACTAATAAAGGATTATGATTTGGGAATAAACTACTGTCCAAGGAAAGTTAATGCAGTTGCGGATGCCCTAAGTCGGAAAAATTACGGGGAAGTAGCTGCTTTGATCACAAGCCAAAAAGATCTGATTAAGGATTTTGAAAGGTTAAGAATCGAGTTCATAGACCAAAGTACTGAGCTTGAGATAGCTAATCTGGTAATGGAACCAACCCTGGTGGAAAGAATCAAAGAAGCCCAAAGGTATGATAAGGTAATACAAACGATTAAAAAGGAAGCCCAAGTAGGAAAATACCTGGAATTTGCAGTAGACGATGAGGATGTGATCAGAATGAAGCGAAGCTGTGTGTGTCGGAAGACGAGGAGTTAAGAAAGGAAATAATGAGTGAAGCCCATAACTCCAGTTACACCATGCATCCGGGCGGTACCAAGATGTACCTAGATTTGAAAAGCTGTCACGCCCCGAAGGGGGCCCTAAACGTGGCAGTCCGCCGTACACAATATTAAAGCCTAAGAATGACCACCTCAGTCACGCGAAGGCTTCCATACTATGTACAAGGCGTCTAACACATAAAGAGACAAATCGGAATGATACATTTTATGTTGATACAATTGAGTAACAATGTAAAGGAAATATAATCCACTATACTCCAAATACAAAAACTATATACTTCAAAATACAGTTCATCAAACTTCAATTACATTCATCCTAAGACTTCACTACATAAAACTATTACAAGGCAACTCGTAAGCTTAGCCAAAAACTTCAAGCTTCTTATATCTTGCCGGAATCCGAAGTCATTCCGGCTTCAAACCATCTCGGTCCCACTTAACATTCTTGGAATAACTTGCTCATTTAAAACTATTGGGGTATAAGCTACACTAGCTTAGTGAGAATTCTTAATTCTGTACCATAACAACAAGTTATTAATCAATCATATGCTATGCATGAACAAACCGTGAGCAAGCAATTATGCATGGGTACCGGAACCACACACGAACAGATTTACGCCCTCCGTATCTTGGGTTAGGAATGGTATTGAGTCTACACGACGTGCTAGTCCAAGCCTGGCTCTTAGCACTCGACTCGGCTAGGTCATCCAAGGATGCATCCACATAGCCTTAGTACCTAGAATGAGCTCTGATACGGGTCTCATTACTCAAACGAGTCCTCGGACCATACCGATCGACCTGCGTAGGAGTAGCACGCTACCAAATGCAATATGTCTGATGCGATGCATGATCAATTTACTTTTTGCTTAGGTCAAAATATTTATACATTCTTTAGAGTGACCAGGCAATATCATACACATAAATAATATGAACCGTGCAGTTATCCAATCAAATCGTGGTTTCGATATGCTTTAGTATTCCTTGGCATACATTCATCACAGTCTCATCATATATCCCATCCCCATTCATATCGATTTTTATCTTGTTCCTAAAATTCTAATGCGACTAATTACAAGCACAATCAAGGTAACAAAACAAGGAGAAAACTCACTCAGCCATTGGATCACCGGTCTTCTAGTAATAATAATCCGGTGGTAGGGAATCGTCGAACTCGGGATAACCTAAAAAGGAAGAAATACTCTAATCAGTATTTCAACTCAAACTAATCCAACGACTTCATACGAACTTATCAAATTCGTAATTCGCGTCCTAAGCGGGAATTCCAACTTAAAACGGCCATAACTTGGTCATTTTAACTCGGAATCTCGCAAATTTTATATCGATTTCTATCTACTTCGGAAGAGCTTTCTAAATACGAAGTTTAAATCAAGTTTTGAAAATATCTAAGCCTCGGAAACGAGGGATCAGATCTGTACAGCGGTATAGATTCCGAAAATGCGGTTTTCATGAATGCACTTGAGATTCCTAAGTGTAAAATGAAACTAAATGCAATGGTAATGATTTTCCCTATCATGAATGTCATGATATGAACTCTAATGAGCCTAAGTTCTTATAGCTCTTTAGGTTTAAAGAATTTACATAAACTTTTCTTAGAAAACCATTTCATATTAATGTTTAACAAGTGAGTTTACTACACTTAGTCACACCTACATATTACAAGGATTTTCTTTTAGGAAAACTCTATTTTGCTTAAAGAATTTTGACCCTCATATTAGTTATATCCTAAGGCCTTTATTTCTTTAAGAAAATCCTCATTTATAAACTTTTAAGTGGGTCTTTTACTATGGGGTTTCCAAAAATCCGAATTTAGAAAATTCCACTTTCAAGTTGATTCCTTTGAGAAAAATACATTTTATACTCAAAACTTTAAGTATTTATTATACTCATACCCTAAGGACTTCATTTATTTAAGAAAATACCATTTTTGAAGTTGGAAAAATAGTGTTTTCTAACCATACATCCATTATTACGAATTTCATCTATATGACTTTTAGTTCAAAACTTCTATTGGACTTCATTTCTTGTTTCCAACATTTTCTTTAGAAAAATCTCATTTAGACTCATGAAAAATACTACCAAACATTATCTATTACCCATAGGCTTCATTTCTCTTGTAAAATACATGTTTAGAAGTTGATAAAAGTGTTTTTAACCTAGGTTTCTAAAGTCATCCGAATTTACACAAGTCTATTTCTTGAAAAGTATTTTCCTTTTTGACTTTATTAACTTATCTAACCATAGATCTATATAGGAAGGTATTTACTAAAGACAAAAGCATTAAAGACTATTAATGCACATAAACACAAAATAATGATGATCTTAAATGCCTACATGAATGAGTAGTAAAATGGATCTACTATATGAAATGCTTAAATAGTTTTGAAAACATAAAAACTATATTTTATAAAAGATCTTTTGTTCAAAATACTTTTTGATGGAGAAACATAAAGCTTTTGGCATGAAAGCTCCTTTAAATGGTAGATCTACTTTGTAATGGTTCGGTATTCTTGTTTTGATCTTTCCTTGACCCTAGCAAAAGCTCATGGGGTCCTTTGGTTGGAAATATCCAAGAATCACTTAGCCATAACAAAGATCTAAAGGTGGAAGGAGGTAAAAGCTTACTTACTTGAAGTAAAATAGGAGATGGAATGAAGAAATGGAAGTTGTGTGTGTGTGTGGGGCTTGGGAAGTTTCGGCCAAGAGGAAAAAAAGAGAGAGATTTTGAGAGCTTTCTTACTTTGTGAAGTTTGGAAAATGAAGAATGAGGAGAGAGAGAGAAAGATAGCTTATATAAGTAGATTTAGGTTAAAGAAGTAAAAAAAAAAATTTTCAAATGGAGCATGGATGGGGAACTATTCACGTCGGTCACTATTCATGAGGGGGGAGAAAAAGTTTGATTTTTACTTTAGTTTGATTGATTTAACTTGATATTTGACTTGTCATAATTTGTATAAAAGTTAAGGGACAAAAAGTTAAGAGAAAGAGAGTGATTTGAGTGATGGTAAGGGTTTGAAATGGTAGAGGTGCTAATAGGTAGACTAGGTAGTATAGGTGGTACTTTTTGAATAGTAGTGAATAGTTGACAAGACAATTTAAATTCCGGTAGTAATGGAATACGAATAAAAAGGCTATAACTGTATTTTTCGTAAGCCGAAAAATTATGAAAAATATATTTTTGAAATCCTTATTTTATTTCGGTTCAAATGAGTACTCATAAATTTTTGAAATTCTAGTTCCGGGCACGTTTTTCTATAATGGGTCTCGGGATGACCCAATTGAGATTTTCTAAAATCTGATATTTTCTTGTTTGAAATATAATCAAGAACTATATTCAAAATTAAATTTTCTTAGAAAAGTTTCTTAATTGGAAACCGAGGAAAAGCGGAATTAGGGTTTCTAAGTCTTTCTCATAACGCTTTTGAACTAAACCGGTTTAAGGTTTCAATTTCTGGTTTTCGAAGTTTGCTTGATTACTAGGAAATCCGGGTATACATTATAAAAATAATAAAATTGTGTAATGAATTAAAATGAATAGTGCAAAAGAATAATCAATTACCGGTAGAATTGAAAATACGGTAAAAAGGTTATAACTGTAACTTTTATAACCCGAAAAATTATATAACTGATGTATTTAGAAATCTTGTGGAATTACGAGTCTAACGGTACTAATGGTATATTTTTGATATCTCAAGCCCCGGGATACGCTTTTCAAAGTCTGTATCCGAACGGGTTCAAAATAGGTCAAAAATTTACCAATCTTATGTTTTTAAATAAACTTATATTGCTACGAGCTATTCTACATATTTAAACTATCTTTCGGCCTCTAGAGTTAGGGGCGCTAGATTGCCGGACTTACACCGGATGATTTTCCGGTTAGGGTTTCCGGATGATTTTCCGGTTTAGACCTTTGCCAATTTGGAAACTGAGATTTTCTGTTTATACAACGTATTTAGTTTGAGAAATTTATTTTAAATTTTATTTTTTATAAGTATTTAATATCTCTTATTGCTTTCGGAAATCTTGAGTTGAATTATTATATCCGGAGTTATATTGGTAATGGTTACCGGATATGATTTTCTTGAGTTTGAATCAAATATCTATTTTTGGAATGATTTTGGGGAAATCTTAAATTTTATAATTTGCTTTGAAAAAGGATCTTCATAGTGTTCTGTTTTCGAATTTATTTTTGCTTCGATTTAAGGTTTTATGAACAATTGGTTAACTTAAGGATTATCTAATTTGTTATTTTGTTTCTTGAATTCTTCCTTCTTAAGATTACGAGATTTCAATTTCTAACTCGTTCTATGATTCTTGGAAGTTTGATTTGATCGTTAGGGCTTTATTGTGATTTCCGTCTCTTAGGATTATTAGTCTGGTCGTTTGGGGAATTTCCAAAGTCTATATTTTATTATTGGCAGATAAAGTTTTCTTAATCGTGCCAAAGCCTAATTATGGAATTGGCCTTTGGTGACTTCCTGATCCTTCAACTTGTCATGTTATGGATTAACTTGCCTTTTAGCAAATTATCACTGTGTTTTATTTTTATCCCGATTTTTATGAATTATAGATTAGGTAAGCAGTTTATCTTACGTAATGGTTTTTGGACTTAAGGACTTTTGCAGTCCTTATTTTATTTTTAGATTTTCTCAAGACTAATGAATTCTTACTTTCGTTTTATATATTAGGACTCGTTCGAAGTTTGGTTTTAATTTGGAGTGATTTTTAGGGTTTATTTTCAAAGTTCATCTTGGAATTATTTACTGAAATTTTCTGAGGCTTAGAAAAGCCACTACTGGTGGAACAGCATGAAGAGAGATGTAGCAGATTATGTGATGAAGTGTCCAGTTTGCTAGCAAGTGAAAGCAGAGCACCAAAGGCCAGGTGGATTGCTAAAGCCTTTACCTATCCCCGAATGGAAGTGGGATAAGATATCCATGGATTTTGTGTGTGGTTTCTTAAAGACTTCACTGGGCTGTGACGCTATGTGGGTAATAGTGGAACGATTAACCAAGTCAGCACACTTTTTACCCATAAACATGACCTATTCAATGGAAAAGCTAGCCAAGATCTACATTCAGGAAATTGTGCGACTACATGGTATACCAGTAGGGATTACTTCGGATAGAAACCCAAGATTTGTGTCTAAGTTTTAGACAAGCCTACAAAAGAGTTTGGGCACCAAATTGCACTTCAGTATGACATATCACCCTCAGAGCGATGGATAGTCTGAGAGAACAATCCAAACCCTGGAAGATATGTTAAGAGCCTGTGTATTGGAATTCAATGGGAGCTGGGATAATCATATACCTCTTATCGAGTTTGCTTACAACAACAGCTACCACTCGACTATTTAGATGCCACACTATGAGGCCTTATATGGACGACGTTGTAGATCCCCTCTATTTTGGGACAAAGTGGAAAAGATAGCTATTAGGCCAGAATTGGTACAAGAAGTAGCCGATAAGGTAAGGGTAATCCAGCAGAAGATGAAAGAGGCTCAGGACAGACCAAAGAGTTGAGCAAATTTGAAAAGAAGAGAACTCGAGTTCAAAGTAGGTGACCATGTGTACCTAAAATAAGTCCAATTAAAAGTATTAAAAGAATGTGTACACAGGGAAGTTGAGCCCGCGATATATTGGACCCTTTGAAATTTTGGAGAGAGTCGGAGATCTAGCTTACCGGCTAGCTTTACCACCAAATTTGTCCGGGATTCACAACGTGTTTCATGTATCAGTGTTAAGAAGGTATGTACCTGACCCGAAGATGATTTTGGAATTGGAACCTACTCAGCTCAAGGAAAACCTAACTTATGAAGAACACCCCATAAGGATATTAGATAAGAAAACCCAAAGGCTACGAAATAAAGACATTCATTATGTTAAGATGTTGTGGAGGAATCATGCCTTCGAGGAAGCAACTTGGCAAGCTGAGGAGGAAATCCGAAGGAAGTATCCGGAATTATTTGAAGAACAAGGTACGTCAGTTCAGTTTTGAGGACAAAACTCTGCTTAAGGGGGAGACGTTGTAAACCCCGATTTTCCTAGTAGCCAAGTAAACTCCAGGAACCAAAAATCAAAACCCTAAATCGGTCTACTTCAAGCTTAGTGAGAGAAGCTTAGAAACCCTAAATCTGGCTTTCCTTCGGTTTCATAAAAAAAGAAGTTTTACAAAATAAATTAATGTGAATTATTATTTTAAAGTATAATTCAAACCTTAGAAAGTTTTAATTTTGCAAAATTTTCTATTCCGGGCCTTCCCGAGCTCTATTATGGAAAAGCAAGCCCCGAGACTAGAAACTCAAAAAAAAATTCCGGAATATTCATTAGAACCAAAATTTTATAAGAATTTCAAAAATATAGATTTTATAATTTTCCGGGCTATAAAAATTACGGTTATAGTCTTTTTCCCGTATTTTCTTTACTACCGGTAAAGTAGATGTCTTGTCTACTATTTACCTCTATTCACAAGTACAACCTACACTACATACTACCCATACCCTATTCTTACATCCTTACAACTACTCATCATATTTTCTTTTCCAAGAAAATTTTGTTCCCTACTAAACTATTACATTTTATTACTTAAATTACAAATTTAATAAAAAATCAACTCTCACTCCCTCTCTTCCCTCTAGTGGCCGGCGCACACACCCCCTCTTTCCCCCTCTTTTTTTTAATTTTACTTCATTTTAATACAAATAAACCCTAAATCACTTAATATATAAACTCATTTTCACTCTCTCTCTTCATTTTCACACTTTCAAAAATTTTTACAAGAGAAAAACTCTCTCTTTTCTTCCTCATTGTGCCGTGACCCTAGCTCCTCACACACACACATTCACAAGTCCATTTCTTCTACATTTCTTCTACAAAACTTCTTTTAGGTGATGATTTCAAGCTTTATCTCTACTTAATCTTGTAATTGCAAGAGTATTTTTGTGTGTTTTCACTTAAAAATCCCAATGAGCAAATGGAAAACATTAATACATGAATCTTAAGCCATTACAAGAGTAGATCTTGTGTTTTATGAGTTTTTTGAAGTATCATTATGTTCATGCATATAAAAAGTAGAGATCTTGCATGAAGAATATGTGTTCATGTCTTTAAACTCATTTTCATACACTATAAGTAGTAGATCTAGCATTCAAGACATTCATATTTTTCTTGACATTCATGTTCATATGAATATTTTGTGCTTTCATGCATTAATGTCCATAAAGCTTAGTCTTGCATATATAAATGTGATAGTTGGTAGATCTTTATGAAGATAAGACAAGGAACTTGAGAAGAAAAGATTTTTGTTAGAAATGCTCAAGGGAAAATTCGTATGATTTGTAAGACCTATTTTAAAAACCATTGAAACCACTTTGAAACTCATATTTTACATGAAAAATGAAGGGTATAAGTAATAGATACCACAAAGTAATGATTTTTACAAGTTGAAATGAGTTTATACATGAGTAATGTGTAAAACAAGTAGTGGAATTAAGATGGAAAATTTTGAGTTAGTGTTCAATTTGTTAAATTCGTAACTTGGGATGATGCCTATGTAAACACCTAGTATTCAATCTCAAATTGCATGTTTTATGTGTTAAATGAAGTCCTCAGGTAATAGATATAGTAAAACTTTAAATTTTGATGCATTAAACAAGTTTTCTCAAAGGAAACATGCAAGAAATGAATTTTTCCAAAATTGGGATTTTTGTGAAAAGCTTATTTAAAACATACTTGCAAAGTAAAAATGTAAATTTTTATGTGGAAATGAAGGTCTTGGATAGTATAGATGATGAAGACTCATTTTTATTTAGATAACAAGGAATTTCTAAGAATGAAATCCTAAAACACTAATGAGATGCCAAATTGGAAGAATTGGATTTTTAAGAAGTAACTATTATTGGAGTCTTGTAAGCATTAGGAGTTCTTAAAGTTTCATTATCAAAAATCATCAACATCATACACACATTGAACTCATCACATGTCATTCATGTTAGGAACTCATTCATATTTATATACACATGAATCATCAACTAGATACATTTTGATCAAGTGTAAAACAATTTTTCGGAAGTGGAAAAGGTTATAGACCAGATCTGATCCCTCTGTTTCATGACCTAAATTTTTTCAAAACTTTAAAATAATATTAGAAATAGATATATCTTTCGAAGTAGATAGAAATCGATATAAAATTTGCGAAATTCCGAGTTAAAATGACTAAGTTATAGCCGTTTTAAGTTGGAACTTCCGCAAATAGCGAGAATCACGATCTTATTTAGTTTAGATGCATAGTTTGAATTAGTTAAGTGGTGAAGTTCTCATTAGGTTATTCTTATTTGGTAGGTGATCCCGAGAACGATGAATCCCTACCGCCTAATTATTATTACTAAGAGACCAGCGTACCATGGCCGAGTGAGTATTATTTCCAATTTCAATTATTGCTTGTGATTATAATAATAGTTGCACTTGTTGCTAAGCAAAGACAAAAATGAATATGCATGATGGGGTTATTTGGGAATTATATTTGTCTGCTGTTAATATGTGAAGTTGAAATTAAAGAATATCAAAGCTGGGTAATAATTCATTGCTTGTATAGAGAGATACTAGAATTGATTGTCTGCGAGTATTGCGTGGTCACCTAAAAGAATTGGATTAATCGATTATTAGACATCAATTATAAACTTGAACTCATTCATATCACGATGGGGATGGAGCATTAGCATTTGTTGGTTTTTCGTGATCCATAAAACGAATATATGAGTTGGTTGACTGTGAGCCTAAACGTCATCGTACCGCAGGATTCAATAATCTGCTAAGCCAGGATGGAGGGCGCAAGTCCATCCACATATGATTTTCGACTGGTCATATATTTGTTGAACTCACATGTTTTATGCATTTCACTTGATTGATTAATCACTTGTTTGAATGTTTTGTTGAAATTGTGATATAGAAGTTTTCACTCACTAAGCTAATTAGCTTACGGCCCTATAGTTTTTACTTGTTGCAGCACGAGTTCATTTGGCTTAGGCTAAGGTAGGCTACAGCTCAGGTACCGGAGCTAGGCATTTCCTTTAGAAGTTTATTTCGGTTTTGGTTAGACTTCCACAGGAAACCAAAAAGGACTCTGGATGACTATAATGGACCTTAATATTCTTTTGCGGAGGAATGCCTCTTACACTTTGTAAATTTTATGTATGTGTTTTGATTTATCATCTAAGGCTATCGAATGCCATATTAAACTTCTTAACTCCATTGAACAGAGTATTCTATTGTCGTAAAGAGATGTCTTACATCAATACAAGACTCCCGAAGGGCTCGTTTAGTAATTCGAGAGTCTTATATAGCATATGGCGGGCTGTTATGTTTAGGATGCCCCTCTGGGGCGTGACACTTATAATTACTAGTAATTACCCTAATTCTATTATCTAGCTTATATAGTTTGAATGATAATAATATGTCTAAGAAGTAATTAATTAACTAAACTTATCAATACGACATCACACATCTACAAATATCAATCATAAAACACACTCCTAATCTTGATTCATCACTAACCCAATAATTCATTCCTTATAAAATATCATTACTGGTTTATTTCGCTTCTTAAACTGCAGGAACTCCATATTTAATTAATATCTCTTTCAAGAATGTTGATTTCTAACCTTACATGATTAATGTAAATGTCTTTCATCATTAACTACATATAAGATTGCATCATAGTTCAAGATTCGTAGCAAAGATTAAATCTTTATGTAGAAAGTTCATGCAGCCTATGTCTAAATCTATGTTGAAACTTCTCTATCCATGTTAGATCTATCTCATCAATCAATCTTTCAACCAAATTAACAAGAATCATGTATTAATCTAATACTATGCACATATTAAATCAAAGAACAATAAACATAGATGAGTAGATTCAAGAATACATAAGTTTCCATTAACAAAACAACCAAATCTTTACAATAGGGTTAAGGTTTCTCAAGACCTATGGTAGAGAGACATATTTTTTTCATAGATAAAGATTTACGATAATGATATATAGAAAAATAGGAAGAAATCATGATGAAAAGCCCCTTGAATCGATGTCTTGTGATATTGGATGAGCTCTTGCGTTTCTCCACTCTAAAGTACTTATTTTTCTCTCTAGGGTTCGTAGGAATGAAGATACATATAATAAATGACTAGTAAAAGCACCTATTTATAGATAAGGATGAAAATAGTTCTACACAAGCCATGTAGGATGGTCGTGTAGGATGAAAACTCATGATTTTTACCCACATGACTTTGCACGACCCCAATCATAGCTTATGCAGGGAGCCCATACGGAATGCAAAACACTTCCGATCATTTTCTAGCTTCTATACATGCATGATACATGGCTTGTGTAGCTCTTTGCTCAACTCCTTGTGCATTTTAAATTCACTTGTTGGTCATATTTTTCTTCATACACCAATATTCTGCCCAGCTTATGCAGAATCGTTAGATATGTTACAAATCTTCACTTTGTCCAATTCTTCATCAAAATCTCCTTAAACTCGTCACAATGTCTTCAATAAGCTTATTATCATCTTTTATTCCAGAAATTAACATTTTAATGAAATAAGTGTCCTTTTTCTTTAACAAATTATATAAAATTCTAATAATATAATATCAAATAAATACATGTAATAAAGGTCTTTAGACAATTATCAAACTTCCCCACACTTAATCGTTTGCTTGTTCTCAAGCAAATAATGAAGAAAAATAAAAATCCATCATCAATTACACCCAAAGTCTCAATGGAAATTCAAATCACATAATAGCATTCATGTAAGCCCCTAGATTTTTCGATAATATTAGCAAACCCTAAGAACCGGAAGTTGAAACGAAACCCTAAACTTAACCTAGTTATATGATTAGTCTAGTGAATCTAGATCCGGCAATCCCGTGTTCTCAAACCCTAGAAAACGAAATTGAAATAATTGTGGAATATGGTTCGTAATAATATAAGGAAGCCTAAAAATATCAGATTCGAATTTTTCTAGTGTCCTTCGGATCCGATCGGGAGCAGTTTTCAAAAACCGTGCCCCGGAGCACCGGATAGAAAAAATATTCCGACAACACCAATAGATTCGTAAAAATATAAGGTTTTCAAAAATATCAGTTTTAGAATTTTTCGGCAACTAAAAATAACAGATATAGGCTTTTTACGCGTATTTTCTTTACTACCTGTATTTTAATTGTCTAGTCTACTATTCATAGTACTTTTCTACTATTCATTACTATTCACCTATCTCTAATTTTTCTTACACTCTATTCTTACACACTACCATACCTATACCTTACAATTTACCTTCCCCATACAACTTTAATCACATCACACTTTACACATTACTTCTTTTTATTACAAAACAACAAAATTAATCAATTTTCCTCTCTTCCCCATGCCCTTGCCGTCCACTCTCTCTCTCCTCTTCCTCTCAATTTGTTTTCTTTTCCAATTTATTTTATTACATCTAATTTCCACTCCAAAAATCTATAAATACCCCATTCCTCTTCCATTCTTTCACAACAAAAATTCATACTAAACTCTCCCAAAATCACTCCACAAAATTCCTCTCCCAAAATATCTCTCAAGTCTCTTCTTTTCTTTAGAAAAGCAAGTCCCACATAATACAACAAACCCATTCTTTTCTTCTTCAACCACCACATAAACTTTAGGTAAAAGTTTCTCATATTCTCTCATCATGTTCATATAACTTAACATGAGTTTAGTGTATGTTTCTTAGACTCATTGAGTTAAAGAAGCAACAATTCATTCATGTTTTGTTTTTGTTCATGTTCTTATTTTCTTTATGTTACTATTATGTTGATATTGTTATTATTTGTATTATCTATATATATTATATATATGTTTATTTAGAGCATATAAGCTCATTTGTTATTTATTTATTTTCAAGTCTTGCAATTTATTTATTTGTTTTATGCAATATTAAGACTAGTCTTTCTAGTCTTAGACTTGTCCATATCAAGTCAAAACAATTTTATTTCTTTGCTTTTCTTTTCTTTTCTTTTGAGGACTAGTCCATTCTTAGTCCCGGGATACCTTGATGAAGTTAAGGTTCCCAATACTTGACTTTACTTTTATGCTCTTATTTATTTATGTTGTTTTTATATTTTTCATGGTTACATACTCATTCATGCATGAATATGTTGTTATTGTCTCAATCATAATAGAAATGAGTTTTCTTAAAGTAAGAATAAGAATCTTTTTAAATATAAACTTTGTCACATAAGAAGTTATTTTCCTTAAAGGTTTGAAATTTATCTTAAGCAAATATTCTTCTAAAGTTAGATAAGCTAGCTCAAGTTTTAGTAAAATATGTGGTTTTCACCAAGAAATACATAAAGTAAAGTTATTATAAAATCTCTTTTCAAAGAAATAAGAAAGTTTCTTTAGACTAAACAAAGGATTTCTTAAATTCAATTGTCAAAGTTTTCCACCAACACTAAAGTCTAAGATAAGTTTTCCAAAATTTACTTATAGATGATTTCTTTTAGAAGTGGATATAACTATGAAATATTTAGAAAAACTATATGTTTCCAAACCACTAAAATAAATTTATGAAAATCTTGAAAGATTAAAATTACTTTTGAAGATTAATAACTAAGAAATGGAGTTAAAAGGAAGAAATACTCATTTATAATAATTTAGGAAATTTTCAAAGTAAAACTAACTTCTTTTCAAGTCTTAAGCTTATCTCACTTCCAAGATATGTGTCTTACAAAACCATTGTTGAGACAACAGCAAATTCATGCATATAGTTTGAGTTTATACATATATATACATAAATTCAAGGGATTTTTTAATCATACTATATATCTATATTTTTGTACAAAAGCCCTTGGGTATAGTAAAGTTTGAAAACTCTAGTTTTGAAATTTGAAAAATTCGTATCAAATCTGTACGCTACTATTCCGAGACCTAAATGACTTCTTTTGATGAAAATAACCTTAGAAATAGATAGACCTTTTCGAGTAGGTAGAAATCGGTATATAATATGCGAAATTCCGAGTTAAAATGAGCAAGTTATGGCCATTTTAAATTGGGATTTCCATTCCATACCATTTTACGAATTCTTTAAGATAGAAGTATAGAACTTGACTAGATCTTGGATGAAATACTCATGTTGGGTATTTCTTTTGTTTAGGTGTCGAGGATCACGATCTTGTCTTCCCCGAGGATTACTTCGACTCCTAGAGCGCTATGGACGAGTGAGTTTCCTTTACGCTTATGTATTCGCGCATATGCTTGTAGAATAGGGCACTAGATGTAGGGAAAGATAAAATTGATATGCATGTGGGATATTATGGGAATTATGTATGTGATTTATTGTGTGCGATCGATGAACGATAAGTATATCGGAACCCGATTTGTGAGTGATAAATGTTTCCATGTATGTATTGTTATGTGTGCAAATATTGTTTGATCGCTTTAAATGATTTAATGCCATATTGAAATCCCATATAATAAATTGCTCATGCATATCACTTAGAATATCATTTCGAAGTTTTGCTACTACTCCTCAGCGGGGACGGAAAGGTAAGCTGCCTAGCTACATCTTGAGGGTTAGGACGTACGGGGAATACGGCCTCAAGGTGTGGCCGAGCCGGATCGATCGCTTTGGGCATGGAAGGCCCGGGGACTAGTAGTACGGTTCGTTGGAACCCCAAGACGCGCAAACTTGAGGAGGTTGTTCGGGACCCAGTTCAAAGCATTCCCTAACCACCGATGGAGGGGTAAATCCATCAAACATACGAAACCGGATAGTCGTATGTAATGTTTGATCATATGGTTGTTGCATTCATATGCTTGATTAATAAACTTGTTTGATTGTTGTTATGAGTACTATTGCGTAAGGAATATCTCACTAAGCTAGTCATGCTTATACTCCTATAGACTTTTGATATTGCAGGATTATCTTTTGCACCCGAGACCACCTTGATTTCCCGGGTAGAATCCTTATTTTGAGAAGCTTTTGGAGGCAATCTATTTTGAAGTTATAGAGTAGATTTCTTCTAAAATCTTCTAGCTTTAGTTATGTATATTTAGAACCATGTTATTATGAATTATCGGGGGAATGCCCCTTAGAAGCTGTAAGACTTTTATTTCAATGAAATATATTAGTGTTATTTTGCATGTTCCGCTGCCAATGTCTTAAAATGCATTACTCCACCGGTCTCCCTTTGTTGTGAATGTACGCCTTGTACCGATATGGAAGCTTTCGAGTGACTGAGGTAGTCATTCTTAAGTTTTAATATTGCGTACGGCGGGCTGTCACGTTTAGGGTACCCGCTGGGGCGTGACAGTTTAAGTTGGTATCAGAGCATCAAGATTAGGGAAAGAAACAGTAAGTTAGAAATAGAAGTCTTAAGAATAGGATAAGTTTAAGATTAAGCCATAAGAGTTTTAGGAAGAATCCTAGAATTATAGGAAGTGGGGATTTATGGGAAACACATGTTCTATGACCATACCTAAGATATGTAAGTGGCCCTAGGACTAGTTTATACCCTTAAGAAGAATAGGAGGATTTCCAAACCGTTTTAAGCTTAAGAAAACACAACCCTTGTAGTAGTACTAAAAACAGAGTTAACTTGCTTTCTAAAACAAAAGGAAAATACGTTTACGTAAAAGACTATACAACCAACCTTAGGTAACGCCGGAAACGAGTCACGCAGACGCCATCAACGGATCGAAGGTGACAAGAAGGTGAAACCAACCCCAGATTCCCTCAAGTCCAACAAAAGGATCGAGAACAGAAGTAAGGAGCCATGATGAGAAGAAGACGTCGTATTCACCCAAGACGCAACGCCTTAGTATTAAATCGCAATAATCAAAAGATGTAGTTAAGTTTTAACAAATAAAAGTAACCTAATGATTTCTTGATAATGAGATTCCTTTGTTTTAGTTTTATATTATTATTTCTTTTTGTGATTAACATGCATGATTTTGATTTCTTACTTGTAATTTCTTTGAATTGTATTTAATTTCATAATTTCTTATTAAACTCCTATCAATCCTATTTTGTCAATTTATTTCCTTAAGTTTTGTACCTTGATTTAAATTTCTAGTCTTTATATTTGAGATTTCCGTGATTTCGTAAACGTTAGTATGGAGCGTAAAGAAACTAAAATCTAAACGATTAAACAGCCGTCCAAGAAGACGTAGGAATAGAGAACAAAGAGATTCCAACAACGTACCAGCTGAACGCGGAGTACCCCCCGTAACCAACCAGAATAACCCTGCTCCTGCTCCGAACCAGCAAAACGACTTTGCAGCTGCCATTGGACAGATGAACCAGTTATTAGCTATTTTGATTCAGCAACAAAATCAAAATAACCCAGCTCCTGCTCCACCTCAGAATGCTCCTGAAGCTACGGTAGAAGCACCCGGCGAACAGTCACATGCTGCACCATTTCCACCACCACCACCGCCAAGATCACATCAAAACTTGCTCGCCAATTTCATCAAAAGTAATACCTACTTTGATGGAACCTTCGGAAAACCAGCTGAGGCCGAAGATTGGTTGGCCCAGATTGAGAGATCGTTTGATGGTTATGAAGTACCCCACCACTTAAGAGTCAGTTTTGGGACATTCATGTTGAAGTTCAATGCTCGCATATGGTGGGAATCGAAGAAGCGAGAATTGCCTGCTCCAGTTACGTGGGATATGTTTCGAGAAGAGTTCTTGGAGAACTACTTTCCAGGGAGCCTTAGAGTTCGGTACAGTGCTGAGTTCTTTAATATTACTCAGAAAGGGAGAACCATCGAGCAGTACGAAACCGAATTCAGTCGCTTGTTGCAGTATGCTCCTGACTCCTATAAGCACAGCGAGGAGTTAAAGAGACAAGTTTTCTTGAATGGGTTAGATGAAGACCTAAAGATTCGTTGGTGGAATTTGATGTTAGAAGTTTTAAGGGGCTAGTGGAAAAGGCTAGAATTATTGAAGAAGCCAAAAAGATGAAAACAAAAGCTCCGGAGAAGAAGGTTTGTGTTTGGAAGGAAGCCATATGAAGGACCAAGTTCTGGGTTCAAAAATAAGAGGTTTAAGACCTTTGGAAGTTTCAAAGGAAGTGGAAGCAATCAGAGGGAGGTGACCAAGGTAGATGTCACATGCTGGAAATGCCGAGGGAAGCATTATCCAAAGTCCTGCCCACAATTGCAAAACAAGTGCTTCTTTTGTGGCAGCCCGGATCATAAAATCTTGGAGTGTCCCAAGAAGAACACCAGTGTCTGCTATGTGTGCAAGCAGCCAGGGCACTTTGCAAATGAATGCCCAAAGAGGAAAAATGCTCTTGTGAGGTCATCCAACACCTCGGGAGGATCGCCCTTGTCAGAACCAACAATGGCAATGGAATGGGAACCGCTCTGGCACCTCGATGCATGGAATGAGAGTTACAACCTGGAGGGCCAGTGGATGTGCGAGGAAGCAGATGATGAGGAGGAAGGATGTGAGTTTGCTGCCTTAGAGGAGACGAAGGCTATGATCATGGACTCGTTGCAGGTTAGCCTTAACCTTAAGCTTTCGTTTTGTTTATAGTATCTTTTACGCTATTAATCTGTCACAATAGAATCCCTATACCTCTTTAGCCTAAAGCTTTAGAAAAGTTAGATAAGTAGTATGGTTAGTAACTAGTGCGTGTTAAACGCAGGAAGTATACGAGTAGCTAACGAGACCGCTTACGCCTTGTTTGATACCGGAGCCACCCATTCGTTTATCACCCCCAACCTTGCTAAGAAGAGTGGATTACCTATAGTCACCACCGCTACCAGCTTCAAGATAAAGACACCCACGGAGCGTCGTAACCACCCAAGAGATGTTGAAGGAATGCCCTTTAGAGATCCAAGGTCACCATACGACAAGTGATTTGATCGTGTTGGAGATGAATAAGTATGAAGTAATTCTTGGAATGAGTTGGTTGACCCATGTTAAAGCCACGGTAGATTGTCGAGGGAAGAAGGTGAATTTTAAGGATGTAATGGGAAGGATATTGAGTTTAAAGGAGAATCCACGGTCGTAAGGAGGCAAGGATTAAGTTCGCTTGAGTTGGTGATGGATGAGGAGGAGATTGACCAACAAATCAATGCTATAGAAGAAGAAGGTGAAGACCAAAGGTGGAGGATATACCCATAGTCAATGAGTTTCCTGACGTTTTTCCTAAGGAATTACCTGGATTGCCACCAAAGAGGGAGATCGATTTTGAGATTAGCTTGATGCCAAATACCGAGCCGATATCAAAAGCTCCATACCGCATGGCACCGGTAGAGTTGAAAGAACTCAAGAAGCAATTACAAGAGCTTCTGGATCAAGGATTTATACGCCCAAGTGTATCACCATGGGGAGCACCAGTTTTGTTCGTTAAGAAGAAGGATGGATCCATGAGGTTATGTGTCGATTACCGGGAGTTGAATAAGGTTACAATCAAGAATAAGTATCCATTACCCCGGATTGATGATCTCTTTGATCAGTTGCAAGGAGCAAGCGTGTTTTCACGCATCGACTTGAGATCTGGATACCATCAGTTAAGAGTAAGGCCGGAGGATGTACCAAAGACTGCTTTTCGAACTCGATATGGACATTATGAGTTCTTAGTATGTCTTTTGGATTGACAAATGCACCTGCCGCTTTCATGGACTTGATGAATCGAATCTATAAGCCCTTGTTGGATAAGTGCGTTATAGTTTTCATCGACGACATTTTGGTCTACTCAACCACACGAGAGGAACATGAGGAACACCTCCGTATGGCGCTTCGACGTTAAGAGAACATAAGTTGTATGCCAAATTGTCAAAGTGCTTTTGGTTGGATAAGATTTCCTTTTTAGGACATGTTGTTTCAGGAAGTGGCATATCGGTTGATCCGAAAAGATTAAGCAGTGATGGAGTGGAAGCAACCAAAGACGGTAACGGAAGTAGAAGCTTTCTTGGACTAGCTGGCTATTATCGAAAGTTTGTAAAGAATTTCTCGACTATAGCCAAGCCATTAACACAACTTACTCAAAAGAATGAGAAGTTCATCTGGACCGATAAAAGAGAAAGGAGTTTTCAAGAGCTCAAGCAAAAGCTTGTATCCGCACCGATACTCGTTTTGCCAAACCCTGAGAAGCCTTACACGGTGCATAGCGATGCATCAAGAAATGGTCTTGGATGTGTGCTAATGCAAGAAGGAAAAGTGATTGCTTATGCTTCGCGACAGTTGAGACCACACGAGCAAAATTATCCGACGCATGACTTGGAGCTAGCTGCCGTTGTTTTCGCACTCAAGATATGGAGGCATCACTTGTATGGACAAAGATGCGAAATATATACGGATCACAAAAGCCTCAAGTATCTATTCACTCAGAAGGAGTTGAATATGAGACAACGGAGATGGTTAGAGCTTATAAAGGACTATGATCTTGGAATCAACTATTGTCCAGGAAAAGTTAATGCCGTCGCGATGCCTTAAGCGGAAGAATCATGAGGAAGTTGCCGCCTTATTGACTGACCAAAAGGAGTTGGTAAGAGAATTCGAAAGGCTAAGTATTGAATTCATTAAGGAGATGTGGAGGTGGAAATATCTAGCTTGGTATGGAACCAACCCTTGTGGAACGATTAAAGAGCTCAACGATATGATGAAGTCATACAAAGGATCAAACGGGAAGTGCAAGCGGAGAAGTATACTGATTTCACCGTAGATGACGAGGATGTAGTGAGGATGAAGGGAAGGTTATGTGTGCCGGATGATGAGGATATGAGAAAGGAAATCATGAGTGAGCACATAACTCAGGATACACAGTACATCCGGGGAACTAAGATGTATCAAGATCTTAAGAGCCACTTTTGGTGGAATGGATGAAACGGGATGTAGCTGATTATGTGATGAAGTGCCCAACTTGTCAACAAAGTAAATGGAACATCAAAGGCCAGGAGGATTGCTAAAGCCTTTGCCGATACCTGAATGGAAGTGGGATCAAATCTCGATGGATTTCGTGTGTGGACTACCAAGGACATCGGCAGGATATGATGCCATATGGGTCGTGGTAGATCGCTTGACTAAATCGGCTCATTTCATACCAATCAACATGACGTACTCGATGGACAAGCTAGCCAAGCTTTACATAAGAGAAATAGTACGTTTACATGGAGTACCTGCGGGATTGTGTCAGACCGATCATCCCGATTCGTGTCTTTGGACAAGTTTACAAAAGTGTATGGGGACAAAGTTGCACTTTAGCACAGCTTATCACCCCCAAACCGATGGACAATCGGAACGGACGATCCAAACCTTGGAAGACATGTTGCGTGCCTTGTGTTATGGAATTTAAAGGAAGCTGGGATGCTCATTTGCCGCTCATAGAGTTTGCCTACAACAACAGCTATCACTCGACCATACAAATGCCGCCATATGAAGCTTTGTACGGACGACGCTGTAGATCGCCTCTGTTTTGGGATGATGTGAAAAGCTCGCTATTGGACCGATTTGGTACAAGATGCAGCAGACAAAGTGAAAATCCGACAGCGAATGAAAGAGGCCCAAGATAGACAGAAAAGTTGGGCAGATATGAAAAGGCGAGTTCTCGAATTTCAAGTGGGAGACCATGTACTTAAAGATAAATCCAATCAAGAGTATACATCGAGTACGCTCACAAGGAAAGTTGAGCCCACGGTACATTGGACCTTTTGAAGTGCTTGAACGAGTGGGAGATCTAGCTATCGCCTAGCCTTGCCGCCAAACCTGTCAGGTGTACAACGTGTTTCATGTATCAGTCTTGCGCAAGCATGTAGCGGATCCAGAACGAGTAGTAGAGTTGGAGCCAGTGTTGCTAAAGGAGAACCTCACTTATGAGGAACACCCGGTACAGATTTTGGATAGAAAAGTCCAAAAGCTTCGGAACAAAGAGATCAAATATGTCAAAGTCCTCTGGAGGAATCACACCCATGAGGAGGCAACTTGGGAAGCCGAGGATGAGATCCGACGCAAATATCCGAATCTTTTCGAGGAATCAGGTACGATAGCAAGTTTTGAGGACAAAACTTTCTTTAAGGAGGGTAGGTTGTAAGCCCCTAGATTTTTCGATAATATTAGCAAACCCTAAGAACCGGAAGTTGAAACGAAACCCTAAAATTAACCTAGTTCTATGATTAGTCTAGTGAATCTAGATCCGGCAATCCCGTGTTCTTAAACCCTAGAAAACGAAATTGAATAATTGTGGAAAACGGTTCGTAATAACATAGGGAAGCCTAAAAATATCAGATTCGAATTTTTCTAGTGTCCTTCGGATCCGATCGGGATCAGTTTTCGAAAACCGTGCCCCGGAGCACCGGATAGCAAAAATATTCCGACAACACCAATAGATTCGTAAAAATATAAGGTTTTCAAAAATATCAGTTTTAGAATTTTTCGGTATCTAAAAATAACAGATATAGGCCTTTTACGCGTATTTTCTTTACTACCGGTATTTTAATTGTCTAGTCTACTATTCATAGTACTTTTCTACTATTCATTACTATTCACCTATCTCTACTTTTTCTTACACTCTATTCTTACACTCTACCATACCTATACTTACAATTTACCTTCCCCATACAACTTTAATCACATCACACTTTACACATTACTTCTTTTTATTACAAAACAACAAAATAATCAATTTTTCTCTCTCCCCAAGCCTTGCCGCCCTCTCTCTCTCCTCTTCCTCTCAATTTGTTTTCTTTTCCAATTTATTTTATTACATCTAATTTCCACTCCAAAAATCTATAAATACCCCCTTCCTCTTCCATTCTTTCACACAACAAAAATTCATACTAAAACTCTCTCAAAATCACTCCACAAAATTCCTCTCCCAACATCTCTCTCAAGTTCTCTCTTTTCTTTAGAAATCCATTCCCACATAATACTACAACCCATTCTTTTCTTCTTCAACCAACACATAAACTTTAGGTAAAAGTTCTCATATTCTCTCATCATGTTCATATAACTTAACATGAGTTTAGTGTATGTTTCTTAGACTCATTGAGTTAAAGAAGCAACAATTTATTCATGTTTTGTTTTTGTTCATGTTCTTATTTTCTTTATGTTACTATTATGTTGATATTGTTATTATTTGTATTATCTATATATATATATATATATGTTTATTTAGAGCATATAAGCTCACTTGTTATTTATTTATTTTCAAGTCTTGCAATTTATTTATTTAAGTTTTATGCTATAAGACTAGTCTTTCTAGTCTTAGACTTGTCCATATCAAGTCAAAACAATTTTATTTCCTTGCTTTTCTTTTCTTTTGAGGACTAGTCTATTCTTAGTCCCGGGATTCCTTGATGAAGCTAAGGTTCCCAATACTTGACTTTACTTTTATGCTCTTATTTATTTTAATTGTTTTTATATTTTTCATGGTTACATATTCTCATTCATGCATGAATATGTTGTTATTGTCTCAATCATAATAGAAATGAGTTTCTTAAAATAAGAATAAGAACTCTTTTTAAAATAAATTTTGTCACATAAGAAGTTATTTTCCTTAAAGGTTTGAAATTTATCTTAAACAAATATTCTTCTAAAGTTAGATAAGCTAGCTCAAGTTTTAGTAATAATATGTGGTTTTCACCAAGAAATACATAAAGTAAAGTTATTATAAAATCTCTTTTCAAAGAAATAAGAAAGTTTCTTTAGACCTAAACAAAGGATTTCTTAAATTCAATTGTCAAAGTTTTCCACCAACACTAAAGTCTAAGATAAGTTTTTCCAAAATTTACTTATAAGATGATTTCTTTTAAAAGTGGATATAACTATGAAATAGTTAGAAAAACTATATGTTTCCAAACCTAGAAATAAATTTATGAAAATCTTGAAAGATTAAAATTACTTTTGAAGATTAATAACTAAGAAATGGAGTTAAAAGGAAGAAATACTCCTTTATAATAATTTAGGAAATTTTCAAAGTAAAACTAACTTCTTTTCAAGTCTTAAGCTTATCTCACTTTCAAGACATGTGTCTTACAAAACCATTGTTGAGACAACACCAAATTCATGCATATAGTTTGAGTTTATACATATATATACATAAATTCAAGGGATTTTTCAACCATACATATATCTATATTTTTGTACAAAAGCCCTTGAGTGAAGTAATTTGAAAACTCTAGTTTTGAAGTTTGAAAATTCGTATCAAATCTGTACGCTACTATTCCGAGACCTAAATAACTTCTTTTGATGAAATAACCTTAGAAATAGATAGATCTTTTCGAGTAGGTAGAAATCGGTATATAATATGCGAATTCCGAGTTAAAATGAGCAAGTTATGGCCATTTTAAATTGGATTTCCATTCCATACGATTTTTACAATTCTTTAAGATAGAAGTATAGAACTTGAATAGATCTTGGATGAAATACTCATGTTGGGTATTTCTTTTGTTTAGGTGTCGAGGATCACGATCTTGTCTTCCCCGAGGATTACTTCGACTCCTAGAGCGCTATGGACGAGTGAGTTTCCTTTACGCTTATGTATTCGCGCATGTGCTTGTAGAATAGAGCACTAGATGTAGGAAAAGATAAAATTGATATGCATGTGGGATATTATGGGAATTATGTATGTGATTCATTGTGTGCGATCAATGAACGATAAGTATATCGGAACCCGATTTGTGATTGATATAAATGTTTCCATGTATGTATTGTTATGTGTGCAAATATTGTTTGATCGCTTTAAATGATTTAATGCATATTGAAATCCCTCATATAATAAATTGCTCATGCATATCACTTAGAATATCATTTCGAAGTTTTGCTACTACTCCTCAGCGTGGGACCGGAAAGGTAAGCTGCCTAGCTACATCTTGAGGGTTAGGACGTACGGGGAATACGGCCTCAAGGTGTAGCCGAGCCGGATCGATCGCTTTGGGCATGGAAGGCCCGGGGACTAGTAGTACGGTTCGTTGGAACCCCAAGACGCGCGCAAACTTGAGGAGGTTGTTCGGGACCCAGTTCAAAGCATTCCCTAACCACCGATGGAGGGGTAAATCCATCAAACATACGAAACCGGATAGTCGTATGTAATGTTTGATCATATGGTTGTTGCATTCATATGCTTGATTAATAAACTTGTTTGATTGTTGTTATGAGTACTATTGCGTAAGGAATATCTCACTAAGCTAGTCATGCTTATACTCCTATAGACTTTTGATATTGCAGGATTATCTTTTGCACCCGAGACCACCTTGATTTCCCGGGTAGAATCCTTATTTTGAGAAGCTTTTGGAGGCAATCTATTTTGAAGTTATAGAGTAGATTTCTTCTAAAATCTTCTAGCTTTAGTTATGTTATATTTAGAACCATGTTATTATGAATTATCGGGGGAATGCCCCTTAGAAGCTGTAAGACTTTTATTTCAATGAATATATTGAGTGTTATTTTGCATGTTCCGCTGCCAATGTCTTAAAATGCATTACTCCACCGGTCTCCCTTTGTTGTGAATGTACGCCTTGTACCGATATGGAAGCTTTCGAGTGACTGAGGTAGTCATTCTTAGTTTTAATATTGCGTACGGCGGGCTGTCACGTTTAGGTACCCGCTGGGACGTGACAATTCAGATTTTCAATTCCAAAATAGCAATTTCAATCTTTTGTGCTTTTTACTCAAACCTACTATACTTGTCCTTAACATAACAAAATCAAAATTCTAAAATTAATCCAAGTAATTCAAACTTTACCCTCACCATTTAATAACAACTTCCAAAGTTACAAAATAAACACAAAGTCAAATAGAGTAAAAGAGACTCAATTACACTTTAACCAACTATTTAAGAGTATATAGCCCTTTCGACCACTTCTCTAAGCACATTAATAAAAATGAAAGTATTATGCATCCATTTTCTTGTGGATTTTCTCCTTTTAATTGATCTCCCTAGAATTTTCATTCATTCTATTCCATTTTTATTTTAAGCTTCTTAACCCATGTAACAAGTTTTCAGTCGATAATCCCGAATTTGTCACGTAAGTTAACATGCATCATCGCCTCTAAAAGATGGCATCCCTCGAACTTACTTGAGTCAAAAGGCTCATTTTCTCTTCTTCTTCTTCTTCTTCTTCTTCTCTCTCTCTCTCTCTTTTGAATTGATAGTGGGGAACAAATCTCGCTTTTCTAAGGGACCAAATCCCGCTCATATCAATTAGATTTTCTTTTTATTGGTTTTTTGTTGTTAGCAGGGGGGTCAGGCTTCACTCTTTTAAGGGACCAAAGCCCACCCTTACTACTAAGCATTTTCACTTCATTCATACATATATATATATATGTGTGTATGTGTGTGTGTGTGTGTGTGTGTGTGTGTGTGAAAAGATCATGAAGAAGAATCACCAAGTGAATAATTTGATTTGCCCTTTCACTAAAGATTGAATGAGCTCTCAAAATTTTTAAAAAGAAAATATACAACTCAATAAGCTTAGAAACATATAACTTTTACAAAGAACTTTGATCTACTTCTAAACTCTAAATTCCATCATTAAATAGCAAGTAAGTTTTCCTCACCTAGATTTTATTATATAATTTTGACTAGGTAGGAAAAATTTAAAGTAAGTGAGTAAAACACAAAGTTGCTTTTAATTATTGAATGCTAAATCCAAATAAAGAACTAAAGAGTACAAATACAAGATTTTCAAAATTTCCACAATTCACATCATTTAAGTGGGAGACTTTTGAATAAAAATGCATAATTCATTAAGGCACAAAACAAGACCACTTCATTTTATCTTTCTAAATTATCCCTTCCCCACACTTAGAGTGAGACATTTTCCTCAATGTCTACTATAACATATAAATCCAGGAAAGAAAAAAAAGAAAGAAATAAAAAGAGAAGGAACTGAGACTTCCCTGGCTTTGAGATTGACAACATAGCAAAGTATTAGGAAGTCATAATAGTGGAGCATATAGCAGTAAAGCATACATTTGAGATTCCATTAGAAGTCTTTGCTGCACAGAATCATAGAAAAAGAAAAACAAAAGATAACTAAAAGATATCTAGATGTTAGCTTATCCTACAAGTCCTACATGAGCATAAAAAAGCATAAAAGAGTGTACTCACTAGGAGCTCTCACTAAAGTACATGTCAAAAATAGAGAATAGATCATGTCTTTCTTTTTTCTTTTCCCCTAATTTAAGGTTGCAAGTTGTGCACGATGGTCGTGCAAGTGTTGAAAACTGACTTAAGAGCTCAAAATGTTATGCACAACCCTGAACACGATCTATGTTCATTGGTTGCACAGACTGGAAAAAACATCCAGAGATATTTCAAGGCTTTACATTGCTTTAAACACAAGTTGTGTTCAATGGTTATGAACACAAGTTTAGTTTTATTGTCATCATCTTCTTGCTCATCATCCGCATCAGTAGAGCCATGCTAAACATGGAGGAAAAGTCTCAACGCTTCATGCTGGTCTTGATATCTCATGACTCTAGGCAATCCAAACCATGCAAGATGCACTACTAGCTAGAGTTATCTTCTCGAAGTCTGCATCTATTGAAAAAAGCTACCATATCAATTTATGCAAAAAAGCCACAAGTTGATACAATAAATGAACTAAAAACAACTATAATTTACCATAAAACCGATAAAGCTCCAGATCAACCTATTCATCAATGTGTAAAGCGTCAATACCAACCTGAGTAATCTGGATATATCCCACCTCCTATGTAATAAGACTACATGATTCACCAAGTCATTCCATAAATGGATGTAGTCTCCATGCAATTTCGCATAATTCGTGTCAAATGTACCACGTAAATCAATGGCATGGAGTTGGACATATATGTTGGCTTCTAGTGGGATGCCTGGGTAGCCACCAAATTATCAAAGCACTTGATCTAGGAGGTTCCACTCAATAATGCAAAAGAAAAAAAGAGGCAGCCATGCCCACCATATGTGTTGGACTACATGGCAAAAGGGAGGGAGGCATTCTATTAAGCCATTAAGATATGACTCCCACTTTATCTGCAATCATAACAAACAAAACATGAGTTACAGTCATATAAAAAATTGTATAAAAATGAAGTAAAGAAAATAACATTTCCTTATTTGCTATTGCTTATCAAGTGCGTCATGGTAAGATGACACGACATACGTAGGATGACATTTAGTGTCGCGGAGGAGTCTCCATCTAGCCGTCAATGGGAAACCGATAAGGACATACATTCTAAACCTAGGAAGTGGTGCGATGTGTGGCAATCTATCCCAAGCCTAAATCTAAAGAAGAACCACCGAACCACTAATCTCTTCAGGCCCTTTCTTAGAAGCTTAACAAAGTTGTCTATACATCCAGACTAAGACACTAACCCTTAACTATACTCTTCTATGGTGTACAAATCTGCCAACAATGGTAGGAACATTGCATATAACGAATTCACAGACTTTGTCAGCGAAGAAGAACCCGATGAACTGTGTATGTTCAACGTGAAATTTGATGAGGAAATTAGTTGCATAATTAACCACTCAATTGTGTTAAGTTACACTTAATTAGTTAAACAATTTGAATGAACAAAATGCTTGAAAATATATACGTGTTTTGGTTGTACTCTATTTTTTGCAAATTGTTTCAAGAAAGATTTAGACCTTGATTCCACTAGAATCCCTTAAAAGGTCAAAACATGAAAGTTGTAGAGCTCTCTCTAAGCTTTCCGTAGCATCTTGGATCACCACAATCGAAGTTCAGATGAGAGAGATATGACCAAAATACGAAACAGTATTGAGGTTATTAAAAGCATATTAGCTCGCCGATCCAAACTGGAAAATGCGAAAATCCATCAAAATCGATCGAAGGGAAGGTCGAAGGCTCAACTTGGTCCGACTGGCTGGTGGAGACTTGGACTATCTTGCCAAAATGGCCAAAAACTAGCTATTAGGAGTTGTTTTATCTGACTGTTTAAAGATCTTTTAAGAGATAACAACTAGACTTCCCTTTGAGCTTATAAATAGAAGTTTGTGAAGACTTTTTTATTAGTTGAAAAAACTTGCTTCTTGTAATCAAAATCTTATAAACACTCTCAAAGCACTATTTGTGATCTGTATTGTTTGAAAGTAAGAACTTAGTATAGTGCTATTTGTTTTATAATTGTAATCTTTGTAAAAGCACTATACTATAGGTTATTATGAGCTTGTTGGTGAAGTCTTGAGTTAAGTCCAGTGAGTTTGATATTGTAAAGACTTAAGTCAAGCATTTGTTTGTTGATGTGTTCAAGTCCTCTATTGAGACAAATTACTTTGTGTTGAATAAAGTAGGTGAAGTCCTCTATTGAGGGAGACAATTGTTATAGACCATAGAGAGAAGAGGTGGACCGAACTCCATGTTATATCCCGGTGTAAGCTTTTATTTCCTTATATGTCTATTTTTTATTATTGTCTTTCATGATTATGTGCATGAGCTAGGATTTAATTTTTTTGAAAAGAAATTGATATTAGGCATAATCTATTTTTCCTTGAGTGTTCCTAATTTTCAACAATTGGTATTAGAGCTAGGGCTCTAGAAATAAGTGCTTAATCGCATCTAGAGTTTAGGATCATGGCTAGTAACACCTTAGGTTTCATAGAAGGACAAGCAATAAATAGACCACTCATCTTAACCAGAACAAATTATGCATATTGGAAATGTAGAATGAGGATTTTCATTAAAGCACAAAATTTATCTCTATGGCTTATAAAAAATGGTCCCATAATTATTGAAGGCAAAAATGAATCTAACTATAGTAAAGCTGAAAAAGAGAAAGTTCAATTAAATGAAGTTGCAATAAATATTTTGTATTATGGCTTAAATGAGAGTGATTTTAGTGGAATTTGTACTTGTAGATCAACTAAAGAAATTTGGGAAAATCTTGAAAGTACCTATAAAAGGATCTACAAGAGTAAAAGATACTAAAATTAGTCTTCTTTGCAGTGAATTTGAAAACTTTTAAATGAAGACTAATGAAACATTTGATTAAATGCATGATAGATTCATAAATATTATAAATTAATTGTCTATTCTTGGCAAGACATATACTAACTTGGAGATAAATTATAAAATTCTTAGGTCTTTGTCAAAGGAGTAGGAGGCGAAAAGAACCGCCATTGAAGAGGCACATGACTTAAGCAAAATGAGCAAAGAAGAAGTTTTTCGAACCCTCAAGACCTGTGAAATGATTAAAAATCATAGAGAGGAGTCAACCAAGAAGGAGATTGCACTAAAAGTCTCTTGCTTCAACCCAAGCTCAAGTGAAGAGGAGCAAAGTAGGAAAGAGATGATGAAGAGCTTGACAAGCTTATGAGGAAGTTCATCATGTTTTGGAAGATGAACAAGAAGATGAAGAAGATGGAAGATGTTGGCTCCTCAAAATCTAAGAGAAAAACCATCACATGCTTTAAGTAATGAACTGGAGCATATTCAACAATATTGCCCATATATAAAGAAAGGAAGCAAGGAGAAGAAGAAAATAGCATATATGGCTAGATGGAGCGATAAAGACACATCTAACTGGGATGAATATATATGCTTGATGGCCCTTGATGATGAGGTATGCTCTATTTTTTCACAAGTTTCTTATGATAAAATTTGTGAAATGTATGATAAAGTATGTAATAAGTTGATTAAAATGAAGAAAAAGAATAGCATACTTAAAACCTTAATGAAGAAAGTAAGAGAAGAGTTGGATAAATGTAGAAATGAGCATGAAGTGGTTAAAATGGAAAATGAAAAGTTGCATGAAGATATTGATATTTTAAAATTGGAAAATGATAAGATGAATAATAAATATAAGAAGCTAAAAAGCAAAATTAATGAGTTGAGTAAGATCAATGAAAAATTGGTAATTGAAAATGATTTGCTTGATCTTGAAGTTAAAACTTTAAATAGTGATGATAAAAGTGATGATAATGTTGCATGTGGTAGTAGTAACAATGATGAAATTTTAAAAGAGTTAGTTGAACTTAAAAATAAAAATGAAAGGTTGAAAACTAGCTTATGTGATGCAAATGCTACCATAGCCAAATTCACTGAGGGAGAAAATAATTTGAGTACTCTTCTTGGAAAAAAAAAAATATGATTCTAACAAATATGAAATTAGCTATGATAGAAACAATGGTTGCAAGTTTCATAAAACCAAGTTTGTGAAAGCTATTAATGGAACTTGCAACTATTGTGGCAAGCTTGGCTATATTACACACAATTATGCAATAAGGAAAGCAATGCATTTGGGTCGCATAGGCAAGTATATATGGATGCCAAGAAGGGAAATACTTGCTTTAACTAACTATAAAGAACTCAAGTAAAAATCGGTATAAAAAATATGATTGTGTATTTGTAGGTACCCCAAGTAGCTCCAAGGGAAAAAACAAGATATATTCTCAACTCGCTTGAGTTTAATAGTTTATCCCCTTGATGTTTATGTATATAATATGTTAATGGTGCTTGTATATGCAATTTTTTTGTGTGGAGATGTTTTTGTGCATGTTTTGAGCTAAAATGGGGTTTGAAATGCACAAAATTGGATTTTTCATGTTTTTTTATGCTTAAATCTTGTTTTTCATGTTTATTGGATCTAAACAAACTTGTACAAAGGTTCAAATTTGAATGAAAATGTTTTTGAACAATTTTGTGTACCCTATTGAGGAAAATTCATGCTTTTGATGACTAAAACGTGCACAAATTTGCAATATGTGAACTTATGTGAGTTTGTTTAATTTCAACATACTTAAAATACCTTTTCAAACTTGCATGAAGTATTGAATATGCTTAAACATGAATTTCTTGATGATAAGTTGTTTTTATGCATGTTTTAAGCTTAATTTGTGCTCAAACTTGATTTTGAATGCATGAAAATGGTTTTTCATGCTTTTGATGTGTAGACACCCCATTTTTGCTCTTGAAATAAATAATAAAAAAAATAAAATAAGAAAAAAAAAAGGAAAAAATGCTAAATAGAATATGTATACAAAAATATAAAATATGGTTCAAAAAATATAAAAAAGAAAAAATAACAAATAATAAAAGAAAGCAAAAAATAATTAATAAAATGATTTAAAAAGGAAAAAAATTTAAAAATCACATTTTTGGTCTCCCCACATAACCGAGGCACGGGCTAATGGCCTATTGGGTGAGCAATGTGTGCGCACAAGCAAGACCAAGGTTCAATCCGTGCGGAAGGCAGTCAATTTATTTTTTCGTTATGGTGTGTGCACGACACGCATTAATGCGTGGGATGTGTGTGTTTAGCACGCACGTCTTCTTCTTCCTCAGCTCAACCACTTTTTTCCACAAGACATAGCTACTTTAAGCTCATTTTTTGCCCATTTTTCGTCTAATTTGAATCAAATTGATGGAGGAGATTTGAAGAAGACATGTGATACTTCATATTTGAATAAAAAACTAACCCTAAAGCTGATGTTTTGGTGTTCGATTTTGGATCTAGAGTTCGCAAAAAACTCGTTTTTGTGCACGAAACAAATTTTTGAATTTTGATCCGACCACTCAAGCTTCTAAAAGTGCAGACTTGAATTCCCTATCCATCTTCTAGAAGTTCACTAAACTTGGAGTTTGTAGATTGCGTTTTAGAAGCTCAGATTCACGCACATCACTTACCCAATTCTCAAACACGACACACTTAATTCGACCCCTAAACAATATAAATAGGGGTCAAGTTTCCTGTTCGCAACATCCAAAAGCATCTAAAATAACAAACAACAGTCCATTTCATCCAAAAACTCCATGAAGCTTTGAATCCATTTTAGAAATATAGGATTAATTTTTTTAATTTTTCCTATTACTCTTAATAGAGGTTATATCGGAGTAAAACGAAGCTACAATTGGACTCAAGAGTGGTGAGAGCTTTAGTTAGTAGCTTTCTCCTTTGTCTTAAGCTTATCGATAGCTTCCAACGACCGCTACGGTCGACCGTCGCCACTTGGAAGCTCAAACCACCACTTTCCACACAATTCCGGACCAAATCACCACCATTGGACTACTCGCCGCCCTCCACTTGACTGCTTTGACTTGGTTTCATCCACCTAGAACCACCAGATCATTAGATTTCAGCTCCATTGGTCGCTTCGTTTCTTCCGAACCCGAAACCCAGCTCTGACTTGAAAACCTAACCTATACCCTGCTCCGACTTGTTCTAACCGACTGAAGTGAGTTTATGTTGTTTTTTTTTTCTATTTTTATTTTTTAAATAACAAAAAATAAATGAATAAGAAATAATAATAATAGGAAATATAATATAGAATTATTTTCTTGTAATAAATTTAATATTATAATAATAAATTAGTAGTATATATTAAATTAGTATAAACGTAGTAATTGGTTAATATGATAGAAAATATATATATTTAAAAAATAAAAAATATATATATGAATCTTTTTGTCACAGAAAAAGCTATATATTTTTAAAATAAAAAAAATATTAACTCAATAGCTTGTACGACAACGCATGAAAAACATTTTTTTTAATTTTATTTTTATAAAAATTGAAAATTTAATAAACTTAAATGGAAAATATTTAAAAAAAACAAAACACTAAATTTTTCTAAAAAAAGAAATATGTAACATCTGATCCCAATTAATGGATACGTAGGCACCTCCGGGGCGACATAAAATCTGAAAATAAAAATATTTTTTATCCCATTTTTTTTATAAATTTTGAATTAGTTATTTAATTGTAAATGTTAAATGATCTTATCATCAATTTGTAAATAAAATTGTAAATTTAGAAATTTATAGGATTTAATTTATTTTTTTAGCATTAAAAGGATAAGTGTTAATTTATGGATTTTAAGAGGTAACCATATGATTTTAATAGGGTAATCCCGGAATTTAAAAATCTCTAATTTAACAAAGTTGGTTTTAAATCAATTTTTTCGTAGACTAGTGGCTAAGTTAAGATCAACCAATCCATTAATCATAACGTATAATTTTTTCTCGATTTTGATCAGGTGGTAACTCCTACAAATTTTTCAAAAAGCAAATTTCTTTTAGTTCCTAGTTAATGGTTTGTATCAAATAGGTAAGGGTATGATACAATTCGAACTGAAAGCAATGGAACCAAAAAATAAAAAATCCAAGCTCGACAACTTGGCTACTCCATTGGCAACACTTTTTTTTTTTAAAGGACTAGCCACTTGAAATTCTTAAATTTAAAAATTATCATTTCTACGCTCATTCTTGTATAGTATTTAAAATTATTAGTTTGCAAATAGTTGTACTAATCTTTTCTTTTAAGTGATGCAGATAGAAAGGAAATCTTATAAATAACGTTATCTTCCGGGTAGGGGGGGGTGGTTTTCTGAAATATGTGTGCTAGATACGGTTAGAACTAGATTGTATCAGGACTCTAAGCAGGGAGGTTGCTAGTAAGATTTGGAGGCTGTGGCTTTTCCACTCTTTGGTTTACGAAATGAGCTACCCTTTTGGTTTAGTATTGATCCACGATCCACTGGACCGGGGAACCTTTAGAACCCACCCAATTACATTTCATAAGCATGCGTTGACAAATATATAATAACAGTGCATACCTAAAAAAGAGTTACATTTTTTTTTTTTTTGAAAAAAAAAAGGTTTTCCAAATCCCTCTTATGTAAATATATCCACTTAGATCTTCTTTAAATAAAGTTGTAACTCAAATGAAAAATTTTCTAAATTGCCTTGCTACTAATTGATTGCCAACCCCCATATCTACATCTATGTGGCTTGAATATGTAACATATATATCTTCTGCATATTGTGTATTTACTCTTGTGAATTAGTATACATCTTTGTAAAAACAAAAAAAAAAGGAGGAAAAAACCTATACAACTATCATTAGTCTTGTAATTTCTAAAAAAAAAGAGAGAGAAAAAATGAAGTGGCTCATAATAACTTTTCATGAACTTGTCAGGAAGATATTAAGGGATTCGCAAGAAGTGATGAGACTTATTCCCATCTTAGGGATCCCCAATCCACACCTTTACCTGGTTGACATGAAGGCCTACCTTTGGGAGGAAAATGCTCGAACAGTTGAAAAGAAAGTATGGACTCTGTTAGAAGATAACAACAAATTATTAGACCGTCTAGATCAGATGGAGTTCTTGCCAAATGAAATGGTAGAAAAGCTACATCAACTGACTATGGGATCTTTTCCCCTCCCCAGAAGCCTTCCCAGCCAAAATGAACTTGACATCTTGTATTTGTGAAAAAAAGAAATAAAAATAGTATTTTGATGTATTCAAATATTATTGAATAAAAATAAAGGACAAGTTCATGTTGATTCTGATAAGCGATTTTATTTTTCTTTATTTTTAGATTATGTAAATATTTCTTTGCTTAGGTTAGTTTCTCTTGTAATATAGCATTTGTTTGTTTTTTTAAAAAATAAAAATAAAAAATTTCCAGATTTGTAAATATTCTAATGCTTGTGTATAAAATGTACAATAAACTTGTGAGTATCCTTGGATTATATATAATCCAATCATCCATTAGATCAATTCCTCTTCTAGATAGTTATGGGTCATGTTCATTTAGAGCCTCATTTGTTATAGGTATTCCTTTCCCTTAGTCTCAAGTTCGTCATCTTCGTTTGTAAATAATTCTTAAGAAGAAAACAAAAAAAAAAAAAAAAAAGAAACAAGAAACCTCCTTTGAATGTCAATTTGTGAAATAAAGCTTTAAAAAAATTTGCTATCATGCTTTTAAACAGGCTCAGCTAATCCCTTAAATACATCCATTCAAAATGGTTAACAACACCAACAACAACGTCAGCTTCAGTTCAGCTGCTGAGCAAAAATTCTAATCTCTTAAGCAAACAACGCTCGAGTTGGCCGAATAAATACAAATGTTTACCAAAACATCAGATTAGTGAAAATCCTCCAACCACCATTTGAAGACATTTTGGAATTCATGAAGGGGTCAATGATCAACCCATTAAAGAAAAGGAAGCACGTTATTTGCCCCAAATGTCTATGCTTAACCCTAATGAACTGAAGAAGGAGTTAGAGATTCAAAGCAAGGAAATGGAAAAGAGGCTTGTTCTTCATTTTAATAAAAAAATTGAAGGCATTTGAGAAAGTTAATGGTTTTGATCAAGTTAAGATCACAAGATTGCCTATGGCTAAAGATAGCACTTTTCTTGAAAAGTTTAAGATGTCAGATTTTGAGAAGTACGATAGCACAAGTTGCCCCAAACTGCACATTAAGCTCTATGTGAGGGAAATGAGCCAATACACCCAGTATGAGCAGCTAATGATTCAAACTTTCTAGGACAGCCTCATTAGACCGGGATTAACCTGGTATGCTCAATGAGATTGATACTTGGAATAAGTTGGCCAGGGCATTTTATAACCAATACAAGTTCAATGTCAAGGTCGCTCCCTGGTCCATGTGAGACCTTAGCAAAATGAAAACGAAGAAGGACAATACCTTTAAGGAATATGCTCAATGATGGAGGACATTAGGAGTTATGGTTACCATATCTATTCTAGAGAAGGATCTGGTATTCACATTTATAAATACCTAGAAGATGCTTTCTTCTCCTGTCTTGTTGGATATTGCATAGAATATTTCTTTGAAATAGCAGAGTCAAGGGGTAGAATTGAAAATGTCTTTGTTTCTAGCAAACTTCAAATTCACAAAGAGGCTGATGGAGAACCTATAGTAAAAGAAGTCACAATCAACACGGTGAGCAAAGGAAACTATAGCAAGTATACACAGGCATCCTAGAGGGAATTCCCACAAATCCTTATCCCTCTATCTCAAGTTTACTATAAATTGAAAGAAGACCACATGCTACACCCTAAAGAACCAATACCTGGGTATAAGCCACAAAAATTTGATCCTTATGCACAATGTGAATATCACATAGGTCAACTAGGGCATGCTACTGATGATTGTTAGGAATTAAAGAACAAAATTCAGGATTTGATTACCTCAAAAGTGGTTCAATTGCAATTCGTGGATGTTTTAGCATCCAACTTCAATGGCATCAACATGTTTAATACACAAGATGTTGGTGATACATCAGATTAAAGAAGCTATTTGCAAGAGAAGGATCAAGGAGCGCATGAGAATTTAGAACAAAGACTTGTAGCAATGGCATGAAGGATTGAAACCCTATAGTGGGTTATGAAATACATGCTAAACAAACTCCAACATTTAGACCTCACAACTAGCCAAGTACCATCTCATGAGACTCAAGAGGAGTAATCAGGCTACAAAACTGAGAAAGAGCTAAGTTAAGAGACCAAGCCCAAACTTTAAAAGCATTGGGCCAAAACAAACAAGTTCACTTAACACAACAAGGGTGTTTCACACAATTTAGGGTTTCGATGGCCAAATTTTTAACCACTTAAGAGATCAGAAAATGACGACGTGTGATATCCGAAAAGAAAGGTACAAGCTAAAAAAATATGATCCTGATGCCCAATGCGAATACTATATGGGTCAAATAAGCCATTCTACAAAAAGTTGCTAGAGGTTAAGGAATAAAGTCCAAGATTTGATTGATGCTGAGCTTATCCAACATGAGCTCTTGGAATCTATTAAGTCAACTAACAGTAGCAATTCCATCCCAACTCCTGCAAAGATTTCAAGCAAGTTCTCTTCAAGTATTAAGAGTTTACTGTTACCACCCGATAGGATAGCATATCATCTACAACAGTTCAACTTATCAGCCAATATCAATAGGGGCAGGCATTTGGTAAGGGATCATTAAAGATAAAGAAAAAGGATTGATGATGGTGCTTATCTTTGTAATGAAAATGAATAAATAAACCTCTATCTTTTTGTTGAGAGTATGTCTTTCACTATCTTTCATAGGATGATTCAAAATACTTAAGTACTTAAGGGGCAATTCTAAATAAAAAGAATGTTTATTTGAGGATATTCTATCGCTTGAAAATTTTAGGATGAAAAGAGGCAACCAAATACCAAACACTAACCCTTAAACACTTGAGAGTCGAGTGAAATTGAGGTGACTTATCAGGCTCATTCCTTAAAGAAGGTCCGTTTTGAACTTGGTACGCATGTTAAAATGATACCAGACATTCATTTCAATAACCTAAATACAATTACCCCTTGTTAACCACATTGGGCCTGTTTAGAGAAGTGTTTCTTAAAAGTTGAACCTTGTCAAGAACTACCCCAAAATGGGGCATCTAAGAGGTAAGGGTTGTTAATCAAGAGACAAAGATTAACTAATTTATGCTTGCTACAGTTGCATCAATTCAAAAGTGAAATTTTGTTAATGATAATTTAAATCTTTCTTAAATGAAAAGAGAGCCTCAACTTCATACACAAGCCTGCAATTTAAAGCAAAAGAAAAAGGATGAAATAATTCAAAAAAAAAAGGTTAAAAAAAAAGGAAAAAGAAAAGGAGAAGAATAAAAAAGAAGGAAAGTATTGGTTTCTCTCAAATGATGATTTTGATGATAACAAAAAGGAGTAAGTAATTACTAACATATTCATTAAGTGTGCAAGGATTCAATATAATCAAAGTGGTTTAAAATGACTTAAGAGAATGATTTCAAAAGAGGCTCTATGCAAATAATATTTTAGAAAGTGTTTGGAGAAGATTTCAAGAACAAATGAGCTGTCGGAAGGTTAATCAAAAGGTACTCCACTGGCTTTTTAAACTATTAGAAGGTTCATCAGAAGGTGACTTGCAACTTTTTTAAAAAAGTTACTAAACACGAACAGTGAGCTCTAGATTCGAATTTTTCTTTACGAATTTGATATTTTGAAGACCCATCTCTAATGTTGAGTATATTTAGGTAATATACTCAATGTGTTCTACGAAGTTGGTTCAATATCCATGGCGATTTAAATTTCGTTAGATTAAAGTTCATTTTTTAAAAATTCTATTTTGACAGCAAGGAAAAACTACGTGACTTACAAGGTTCCATTTTCAATAGTTTATTCAAGTTTTTATTTGGGATATGGAAGACATTATCCAAATATGCGAGGAACTTGTCTGATGATTATTTGTCTATATAAGGAAGTCAAAATTTGTGGAAAACACGATCTTTTTGTTGCATGAACAGTACTAGATGAAGGAATATGTTAACAACGGTGATTTCAAATTCGAATTTCAAGTTCAAAATAATTATATAAGCTATTGGAGATCTAAACTTATCCATTGGAGCAAAACTTTCAAGATAACAACAATAAGATCTCAAGTTATTCAAAATTTGCAGTTTTTGAAGAAAAAGATGAGCTGATATTACGCACAAAATAAGGAGCAAAGTTTATCCAATTGATTTCCTAGCCATTGGAAGATACTAGGATAAGTATACCCACCTAAGACAGAGAAAAGCAAGCATAATCACGTGAAAAACAAGAGAAAACAAAGAACCATGAATTTCCCTTGGATTTGAGCAAATTTACTATCATTCCATTTATCTTCTTTTGTTTGAAAATTTTGAGGACCCGTACTTTATTTCCTCTAATCTAGATTTATTCATTTTATGAGAGATTGAGAGTTACAAGTAGGCTCAATAGATCGATTGCATAGGAGAATCAAGCTGAGTGAATTGTAGCTAAAGAGAATTGGCAAGAACATCTTATAACTTTATTGATTTGCTTGGATAGTGGAGTACAACCAGTGTGGAATACCAGGACCCTGGCTTGGAGCTGGAAGAAAGGATTGACGCTCAAGGCGGAACCTCTATAATTCGACTTTGCACTCTCTACTCCCTTGTCTCTCTTTAAATTTGTGCAATTTTATTTGTTGTTCATAACTGTGATATATGCTCAGAAGGTTGATCAGAGAGTAACTCACTTATATTTTCTTAATCAGAGAGTTAGTCAAAAGGTTTCTAGGAGTAAAAAGTTTTGAATTGATATTTGATTTTTCGTGAGCTTAAGCAAACCATTTTGATCCGAATTATTGTTCAAAGTTTTTATTTGTTAAGTTTATTGTTTTAAAAAAGTTTCAAAGCCATTTTAGTTGAATAACCAAGTGGTGTGAAATTTATTCAAAATTTTTAAAAGTAAATTTTATAACCAATTCCCCCCCCTCTTAGATATCTTTTCGGGACCAACAGAATGAAAAGCTAGATCAAATTGTTTGAGCCCAAAATAAGGAGAATGGGCATACTTCAAAACCCAAATACACTTACAACATCAAAACCCATCTCCATCATACCCAAGAATTACAACCTCACTTACCACCATCTTGTGCAGGCTCTTTTGATCATTAGAAGTGAATTATCCTTAATAAAAGTTACTTTTGAAATTGGGGCAAGCCTAATTTAGTTATCTTAGAAAGGTTCTTGACTCGTAAATCCAAAGAGATATGAATATAAAATTTCCTAAACAACCTGCACATGATATCCCTTCCATTGTAAGCCAATGATTGAAAGTCTAAGTTACAACCCAAGAAAAGACCTAATGGATTAACCAAGAGGTATCATTTACAAATCGGACTGTAATTTTTGGAATCCGAGCCAAGTGTGAAAACAAGCTAAAGAGAGTGTGAGGAAGACCTTTTTTACAAAATACATTAAGCATAAAATATTTGATTTAAGATCAAGGAAATGATGAGAAGGGTAAGAATTCATATGCCCCAAAATTAAAAAGTTAAATGTCCTAAAAATTAGAGGTTACTGTCCCCCAAAATGGGAGGAGGCCACCAAAGAATGATCTTCAAAGAAAGAAGTGAATGGATAAACAATAAGGGAGAGATTGTTGCTTGTTTGCAATTTTGGAGTTAATGAGATCCTTTACTTGTTAGAAAATTATTTCAAAAGGAATTTTCTATTTGAAAAAAAAAAAATTTAAGACTCTTTTACCAAAAAAGAAAAAATTTTCAAGAGTTTATTAGACCGCTTTAAAAAATAAAAAGACCAAAGTCCATTCGAGTCTTTAAGAAAAAAAGGACTAAAGTTCATTTGAGTCTTTAAAAAAGACTGAATTCCATCCGAGTCTTTAGGGAAAAATAAAAGACCGAAGTCCATTCAAGTCTTTAGGAAGAAAAAGACCGAAGTCCATTCGAGTCTTTAGGATAAAAAAAGACCGAAGTCCATCCAAGTCTTTAGGAAGAAAAAGAACGAAGTCCATATGATTCTTTAGGAAGAAAAAGACCGAAGTCCATCCGATTCTTTAGGAAGCAAAAAGTCTAAAGTCCATCCAAGTCTACAAGAAGAAAAAGACCAAAGTCCATCTGAATCTTTAAGAGAAAAAAAAGATCAAAGTCCATCAAAGTCTTTAGGAAGAAAAAAATCGAAGTCTATCCGAGTCTTTAGGAAAAAAAAAGACCAAAGTCCATCTGAGGTTCGAGGCTTTAGGAAGCTTTAGGAATGAAAAAGACCGAAGTCCATCCGAGTCTCTAGGAATAAAAAGACTGAAGTCCATCCAAGTCTTTAAGAAGAAAATACCGAAGTCCATCCGAGTCTTTAAGAAGAAAAGATCGAAGTCTATCCAAGTTTTAAAAAATGAAGAGAAACCCACAACATAAGGTGGAAACCTAGGAAAAAGTTGTCCCCCATTCCTTTAGGCTCATCTTAGGACAACCTATGTGGTTTAGTATAGGTATAAAGGGAGGTTAACCTTTCATGATACAGCAACTTTACCAAAAGTCGTTATCGTTTCTCTCTTAGTTAAGGTTCGAGATTGTAAGAACATTGTCATGCCCCAAGGGGTACCCTAAACGTGGCAGTCCGTTGTACACCATACTAAATCCTAGGAATGACTATCTCAGTCATGCAAAGGCTTCCATATCATGTATAAAACACACATCACAACCAAGGGAACACATCGAAGTAGCGCAATTTATATTGATAATAATTAAGTAACAAGACAATGAGAATACTTAACATTAAACATAAACATGGTAAATTACAATTCTTAGGGGCATATCCTCTATTGTCTTCAAGTCAAAATAAATACACTTCTTAGAAATTTTCAAAACACTAACATAGTATATATTACATATAAGGAACCTTACAAAGAACTTCATCTTATGTTCCCATTACCATCATAAAAGTTTAACATCCTTCCATGACTTCCCTAATGTCATGATCTTCGATTTAAGCCACGGATATACATGTTTCAATAAAATCTATGGGGGTATAAGCTTACAACTAGCTTAGTGAGGTATTCTTTTTCATTCGCATCATGGTATCAAACAAGTTCATTTAAATTTTCACACATATGCTATGCATATAATGCAACAATCACGTGATTTCACAAATATATATAGTTATCTGGAAACCATTTATTGAACGGATTTACCCCTCCGTATCGAAGGTTAGGGAATTGGTGATGAAGATCCTCAACCTTCTACTGTTAGTCCCCAAGTCCCCACTCAAAACGTTCGATTGGCTCAGCTCCGAACCTAGAGTCGTATTCTCCCGGCGATTTGGATTCTCTAGGAAGGAACATGGCCTGAGTCCTACCACGATAATCGCTAATCCAACTCTACGCATAGGAGTAGCAACCTTCTGAAACAGATGTGACTCAATGGATGCTATGCGTGAGTATTTTATTTTTCTTAAGTCAAACCTTATTAAGGTTTATTAGGGGGCGAACAATCCATTTGGCAAGCAATAAGTAATCATATAAGTAAGTAAATAAAACACTTAAGCAGGCAATTTGAAGTTACGATATTCTTAATTATCATTTCACACATAAGCATAGAATCACATATATGTACACATCCTTGAACTCCCCATACATATCCTTTAAACCCCCGAAGTTTTAGGATCAGTTTAGCTTAAACCCTAATCTGGAAGTTAACCGGAAACTCAAAAGTCAACAAAACCTAGTTAGACGTAATAGCTTAAAGTCCGGCATCCCGAAAATTAATGAATAAGCAACCCCAAGAAAAATAAATATGAGTTTAGTAATGTAGAATAGTTCGTAATTACCTAAAGAAGCTTAAAAAGATCATATTAGTAACACGACTCATTGTTCAAACCGATCGGATTCAGTTCTTGAAACACGTATCCCGGGGCTCGAAATAGTAAAAATATTTCGAATATACCGTTAGACTCGTAAAAATACAAGGTTTTCAAAAATATCAGTTTTATAATTTTTCGGTAAGTAAAAATAACAAATATCGTAATTATACACATATTTTTACTAACGGTACTTTATTAGTCATATCTACTTTACATTACACTATTCACTACTATTCTACACTATTCTTTTATCTCTACTTTTTCTAACACCTACTCTTATAACACCACAACCTATAACCTTTACTTTTTATCTTTCCCATAACTTTATTATTAGTCATATCTACTTATTACACTATTCACTTCGTCTACACTATTCTTTTATCTCTACTTTTTCTAACACCTACTCTTATTACAACCACAACTATAACCTTTACTTTTTATCTTTCCCATAACTTTTTTTCACATCTACCTTACTTATTACTTCATTTAATCAATAGAAAATACAAAAAAAAAAAAAAAATCTCTCTCTCTCCCTCATTCTCACATGGCCAGCACACACTCACAACCACCCCCCCCACCAAAACAAATCATCTCTCTCAATTTTTGTTTCAAATTTTCTTTTATTTAATCACTCAAAAATCACTCTCCAATTTTTCCTAATAAATCCTCCCTCCTCTTTCAATTCTTTCACACAATTACTACTGATAAATTTTCTCTACAAAAACTCTCTCAAATTCTCCTCTCAAAACTCTCTCTAAATACCTCTCAAAGCTCTCTCAAAATAATCACAAAACCACTTTCTACCTACAACAAAACCCATAACCACATAACATTTCAAAAACTTTCTTTAGGTATACTTTTCTTATTATTTTATTATTCTCATGTCATGTAACTTTACATGACCATGGTGTAAGTTTCCAAAACTAAATGTTATGGAAGCTACACATGTTCATGTATTGTTCTTGTTCATGAAAATCCATTATGTTTATATTGTTTTACTTTGTTCATATTATTGTTATTATATAAGCATTATTATGTATCTATATATATACAATTCTTAGAGAGCATATAAGCTTAATTGCAATTTTATTTATTTTCATGCAAAGTAATTTATTTACTTCTTCCTTGCAATTTATTTATTTCTTGTTATTTTAAGACTAGTCTCTGGTCTTAGACTTGTCCTCATTAAGTCAAACAAATTTTTCTTTCTTTCATTTTTTTTCTTTTGGGACTAGTCTACTTCTAGTCCCGGGAACCTTGAAGAAGCTAAGACTCCCAATATTTGACTTTATTTATTTTTAATGTTATTTTTGCTTGTTGTTATTATTGCTCATAAAATCATGCCATTAAGATTGTTGTCCAGATTTTCAAAGCTCTAAAAATACTTGATAAAATGGATTTTTGTACTTAAGAATAAGTTTATATAAAATAAAATATTGGTTCAAAAAGTAAAAGTTATTCCTTTCCAATTTAAAGAAGACTCATTACATTTTTTTAAAATTATTTTTGTTTGAGATGCTTTTTAAATCATGTCTATATCACTTTGTTTTTTCAAAAAGAAATGATTTATACAAAGATGATTTTTATAAAACATAACATAAAGAAAAAACTTTTGAGGAAGCATTAGAATTTTCGAATTTGGATCTTTTCAAACAATGGATAAAGAAAAATTGTATAGGAATAAATAGGAAAGAAGTACTAATATAAAAGAATTTAAAAAGAAGAAAATTATTTTTCGAAAATTCATCCAAAAAATAATAAGTCAAAAATAAAGTAATTCTTTGAAAACAAAAGAATCAAAGTATTCATTTCAAAATATTTACAAAATGAATTTCTTGTAAACTATAGTTTTTCTAAACTCCAATGATATTGTTTTACTCAAGAAACATGGTTGGACAATAAACATTTGAGCATGAATAAATATGAGCTAAGTAGCTATAAAAGTGAACTTCTTCAACTATATAGTTAACTAAGTATTTATCAAACAAATTTTAAATGATTTAATGTTTAAACCAAATTGTTTTTTTGGGAAAATTCATAGTGAATCTGATCATCACTGTTTCAAGGCCTATTAATCTAGTTTGATAAAAATAGTTTTAGAAATGGATAGATCTTTTCGTGTAGGTAGCAATCGATATTATATGCACAATTCCGAGTTAAAATGACCAAGTTATGGCCGTTTTTAAATTGGATTCTCCTTCATAAACTTAGTGTTCTCATGGCATTGTTTTGTCAAAATTCAAGAAAATCATCAAGAAATGCTCATCTTAGGTATTTTCTTTGGCTAGGTGATTCCGAGGAAGGATACCTATACCCCGAAGACTATTTCGATTAAGTGGAGGTGTGTGAGCGACTCATCCGCTAGAGAATCGTCTATATGGCATGGTGAGTTTATTTCCTTAAACGCTTTACTTGATTGTACTTGTAATCTAGTCGCATTAGAATTAAGAAAAGACAAATGGATATGTATGTAAGATAATTGGTTGAAAGGATCCTAAAAATATCGAGGCCGAAATTGATTTAATGTTTGTTTTAGTATAACACTTGATTTGTTTGAAATTCTATGATCACCTTAACTTTGATAATAATGATGCTATGAAGTCATAAATAAATTGGTTCATGCATACCACGAAGTGAGTCACATTGCATTAGGCTATTATCCTTGGGTGAGAATGATGGTAGTTCAGGTCGAAAGCAACACTTGGCGGAGTGACCGAAAGCGATTGCTTAGCGACATGGAGAAAATGCTTGGCAGATAATCCGGAAGCAAGGCTTAATTCAAGTAGACTTAATGTGCTTGGCGATATTGATCGAAAGCATAAATCTTTTTAACTAAAACTACTTGTTTTAAGGTTACGTATCACCAAACCCCGAATGGAGGGCGTAAATCCATTCAACATATAGTTCCCGGAAAACTATACACCACGTTTGCCCATATGTATGTTGCATCTCATTCGTTTGCTTATATAACTTGTTTGAAATTTCATTTCAAGAAGTCATTTATGGAAATAGTTCTCACTAAGCCTATTAGCTTATACCCCTATAGGTATCTTTTACAGTTCCTTTACTTGTGGTTTAGGCCACGAGGACCCTGCAGTCAGGTATTTTCTTTTTGGTTAAGGAATTTCTAGATAAAGTTTAGTGTTGAATAAGATGTAGAAATATTCTTGTAATAGATTTGAGACTGGGGAATGCCCCTAAGTTTTGTAAGATCATTATTATGAATAAATGAATATTATGAATCCTCTTTTCTTAATTTGTTATTATATCTTCTTAAGCCTCATAATTCCATGTATAGTCCTTTAAAATTGTGAGGGCACGTCTTACACTTAATATCAAAGCTTCTGGGAATGGCTAAGGTTGTCATACTTAAGCTTTAATGTTGAGTGTGGTGAACTGTTACGTTTAGGGTACTCCTTGAGGCATGACATATCCATTTTTATCTTTGCTTAGTATACTAATGCCACTATTTTACAAGCATAAGCAAGGTAACGAAATTAAGAGGAATAACTCACTCGTCCATTTCGCAATTTTCTCAGTCGTAGAAATCTTCAGGAAAGTCGATCTCGTATCCTTCGCCACCTAGATAAAAAAAATGTCCAGGATGAGTATTTTGTAGAAATTCTACCTAAACTTTCTAATTCTATTTCACTATGTTCGTCAAAATCGCATCAAATGAAATTCCAATTTAAAATGGTCATAACTTGCTTAACTCTGAATTTCACATATAATATACCGTTTTCTGCCTATTCGAAAATATCTATCCATTTCTAAGGTTATTTTTGTCATATAAGGTCGTTTGGGTTTCAAAACCATAGGTTACAGATTCAAAAAGAATATTTCTAAATTTTGCGAAACAATTTTCTAACTCAACTTCATTAAAAAAAATTTGATAAAAAAAAATATATGATTGATAAATCCCTTTAGTATATAGATAAACTCACTTTATATGCAAAAATTCTAATAGTAGTGTCTCAACAATTTATTTCATAAAACAATTCATTTTGAAGTGTTAAAACTTAGCTTGACAAATTTTCTTTTCAAGTATTTTGCAAAAAATTTATATTTTCCTAGGTTATTATAAATGAGTATATTTTTATTTTATTTTCCACATTCCTTTTTCCAAAAAAAGTAAATTTTTCCTTTAACTTTGGTCTTCTATAATTTTTTACTTCTAGTGATAAAAGATCAAAGTTATCAAAAAGTGTATTAAGTTGTTGGTAACCTATTTATAAATTTGTATTTAGAATGGTTTTAGAAAATGGGTCTTTTCTTTTTATATTTCTTATTTAAAATATAAGTTCTAGTTTTCTAAAACTTGGTATTTCATTTCCTCTACAAATTTTATTTGAAAAGAATCCTTTTATTGATAAAATCCTTTGTTTTTTATCTTATCATATTTGTATTCTTTGGAGATAAGTTCCTTCTTTAGAAACTTGAAAATCATTATTTTTTTAAGTGGGTTTATAATTTTATGAGTTGATTTTATCTTAACTTTAAAAACTAGTTTGTTTCTTGGTTTTGTTATGGAGTTGAAAAGAGTTTAATCTTAAGTTTTTTGTGAAAACTTTGAATACTAATAAATTATTTTACTAAAACTTAGGTTACCATAATATACAAAGAAAGTGTTTATTTATTATTTTTTCCTTAGTAAAGCCATCGTTGTCATTTGAGAAAACTTTGAGAAAACTTGTATTACTCTATTTCTATGTTGTTGATAATAACTCCATTATTTAGTAACAAGATACATAATAGAAATTTGGTTTCAAGTCCCTTTATTAAAGAAAAATTCTACTTTTAAATTTAGTTAAGACAATATCATTATGGTTATGCATGTACATGAGCATATAAAATAATGAAAATATGAGAAAGATACTAGAAGCAAATAATAATAAGCAAGATAATAAAAATATCAAATATTGGGAACCTTAGCTTCATCAAGGTATCCCGGTCAAGTATTGAGAGCCTTAGCTTTGTCAAGGCATCCCGAGACTAAGAATAGACTAGTCCCAAAAAGAATAAAGAAAATAAAGAAAATGTTGTTTTGACTTGATATGGATAAGTTTAAGACTAGAAAGACTAGTCTTAAAATAACATGAAATAAATAAATTACAAAGCATGAAATTAAATAAATAACAAGTAAGCTTATATGCTCTAAAGATTATATATAAATACATAAATATATTTAGTTGGATATGAATAAGAAATTAACATAATAACAACAATAAAATCAAAATATATATGAACATAATAACAACATAATAAAATTTTGAATTTCATGTATAAGAACAAAACATGAACATGTTGTTGCTTTTACTACTCATATGAGTTTCAAAACAACAGCATAGTCATATTAAGTTACATGACATGGATAGACTAAATGGTTAGAAGAAATTTTACCTAAAGTGTTTATGTGGTATGAAGATGGTAGTGAATGTATGGTTATGTGGTTATTGAGAAATGGTAGTTGGATTGCGTATAGAGAGAAATTTTGTGAGTATTTGGTAAAAGAGAGTTTTGGTAGATGAAAATTTTGCGGAGAGTGTTTACGTAGTGAATTTGAGAGAGTTTTGGTAGTAGAATGAGTTGTGTGACAGAATGAGGGAGGAATGAGGTATTTATAGAATTTTAGAGTGAAAATTAGATATAATTAAATAAATTGAAAAAGAAAATAATTGGAGAGTGAAGAGAGAGAGAAGTGGATGGCAACAATGGGAGGAGAGAGAGATGAGTGATTAAAAATTAATTTTTGAAGAAAAGTATAAAAGAAGTTTAGTAATATGTAGTATAGAATTTTTATGGGAAAAAAATTATAAGAAATAGGTACGCAGGTATAAGGTAGTACGAAAAAGTAGAGATAGATGAATAGTAGAAAAGTACTATGAATAGTAAACTAAACAATTAAAATACCGGTAGTAATAAAAATATGCGTATAAATGCGATATCTGTAATTTTTAGTTACCGAAAAATTCTAAAACTAATATTTTTGAAAACCTTATATTTTTACGAGTCTATTAATATTGACAGAATATTTTTTTCATCCGGTGTACCAGGGCACGGTTTTCGAAAACTGATCCTGTTCGAATCCGAAAGACACTAGAAATCCACGAATCTAATATTTTTAAGCTTCCCTATATTATTGCGAACTATTATCAACAATTATTTTCATTTTGTTGGGGTTTAAGAGCGTAGGATTATCGGATCTTAAACATTAGAATTTGTTGTAAGCTTTGTTGACCTTTAGGGTTCCGGTTTGACTTCCGGTTTTGTTGAGTTATTTATAAGATCATAAAATTTTGGGGTTTTGTCCGTATTATATTTTTAGTTCGATATCTATGTTTTATCTCATTTTATTTGTGATAATTTAATAGTTTTCAGTTCTCGGAATCGTTTAACCGAGTCTAGGGTTATGGGTTGACTCAGTTTGACTTTTGGTGAAAATTAAAAATTTTCATTCTAAAATTCACCTGAATGATTGTAAGTTCTTAGTATTTCGTTATCGAACTTTATTAGTTTTAGTTGGTATCAGAGAAACAAGGTTTTGAAAATTAGGAAAAAGGATACTAAAAGGTTAAAGTGATAGGATTTGATCTTAAGAAAACCAAAAGGATAGATGATTTGTAAGATTCGAATCCTTATGTCTAAGAATAGAACTTTACCTTAGAGAATATTAGAAGAAGGCAGGAAATACTTATACAAGAATTAGAGGATATTTAGGAAGACACGAGTAATGAAACGGAAGTAACACATAAAAAGGATTTACCCTAGATTGTTGACCCAAATTTGAGGAAGGTAGAAATGACTTGGAGATAGAATATAGCGGAACGATGTGGAGAAAACATGAATGAGACAAAAAATTGATATATAGAATGAGTAAAGTAAGCTTACCTTAGCATTTTCAACAAGCCTTGATGCATAGTAACCCTATTCAACTCCTAGTTGAGACCAATTAAAAACAAGATAAGTGTTAATACCCTTTTATAAATAAGACCCCTAGGTAAATAATATTAAGTACCTACACCAACCCTTTAGTTAAATGAATAAAAACCTATAATGCTCCTCTCTTCTTTAAAAACAAATAACTTGTGCGTAAAACCTGAATTAAACAGAATATCTAATACAACTGTTTCGTTTAGTTATAGAAAGCTACCCGTGGAAATTATGCCACAGTTGAACATCCCTCTCAAAGAACGACAAGAACAAGGAGCACCCCTACCACCAGATCTAACTCAAGAGATCTTAACCACTGTGAGACGTCTGGAAGAGATGATAAGAGCATATATGCAACAAGTACCCACGACCGTTGCACCTGCTCCAGTTATAAGACCCCAACTCCGAATAACACTGGTATCGCAAGCGTCTTCCTTTATGGCAATCCAAAACCCGAGGCTAACAGGCATAAACAACTCAAACCTCTTAAGGATTTTGTGACTCCTAAGGTCAAATGCTTAAGTATAAGAGGAGGATATTTCCCCAAAAGATACCCACGACTGTAGAACAAGTGTTACTTTTTATGGAAACCCCTGATCACAAAATCCGTGGTTGTCCTAAAAAGTATGGTACTATCTATTCTGGTTACGCAAAGGGAAGACATGGTGCCAATTATTACCCAACAACAATGAGAGAATTCTATGTATGCAGACGCCCCATTTGCAGGACCAGGAAATACCCTAGAGATGCCAAAGAAATGTGCTACATGTGCAAAGTGAGGAACCTCTATATACATGAGGATCTAAAGTTGCAAGGTCTATGGGATGACCCCATCTCATTCCCAAAGGAGATAAATCATCCAAGAAAGAATGTGGAACTTCGTCTAAAGATCCTACCACGATATCTCACCACATAAGGAAAGAAAAAGCTCTTGATAATGAAGACGAGGGATCAATAGGCTCAAATTCAAGGAAATATTCCTACCCTGTGAAGAGCGATTCGAAGCAGGGACGGAAGCTAAACCTTTCGTAAAAGCCTCAATATATCGTTAGGAGTAACGCTTTTGTTAAAGGATTAACGATGATGTAAACATTTTCTAAGTAACGATTTGAAATTGTAACCATGTTTTGTATCCTTTCTTTGAACTTTTTTAAAGGACGAATTTAAGCCTTCCTTCTGATTTCATATATTTGTTTTAATGATATGAATTTCCTTTTTATTACCTTGATTTCAATCAGTTTTCAATATTTTTCTATATATATATATATATTTTTTTTTTTTTGCGCATTTCTGTACTCGATCGCTATTAGCATGTTTCTTCAATGTTTTCCGAAAAACGTCTAAGACTTAATAAAATCCAAGAATCTCACACAAAACTTAATAAAACTATAGAGCAAATAGGAGACACACTCGTGCACAACATGAACAGAAATACCCTTTATAGAACCGAATAATTGGGAAGAACCTCAACAACCAAATCAACTAAGAGTGGACCCATCTAACATCGAACAACTTGCCAACCTCATAAGGGATTTTGCGCAACAAGCTCATGCTATACCAGCACCTGTACCCATTCAAGAAGCAGCATCAGAAGTTCTAACACCACCTATTGAAACGGCACCAGCTGAGCCGCTATCACCAAAACCTTATTAGAGTATGTTACTAGATTTTATCAAATGCAATCGATATTTTGATGGAGCTTTTGGGAAACCAGATGAAGCCAAGGATTGGTTAGCACAATAGAGCGATCTTTTAATGCTTTTGAAGTACCACAACGACTTTGGCTTACTTATGGTACTTTTATGTTGAGATTCAATGCAAGGATATGGTGGGAATCCAAAAGTAGGGAGCAACTACCGCCAATCAAATGGGAAATATTTAGGCATGAATTCTTGGAGAACTTTTTCCCTAGAAGCTTGAGAGTCCAATATAGTGCGGATTTCTTAAGTTTCTCCCAAGGAGGCCGTAGTCTTAAACAATACGAAACAAAGTTTAGTAGGCTGTTACAATATGCCTCTGAATCATATAAGATAGCGAGGAACTCAAGAGGCAAGTATTCTTAGGATTTAACGAAGACCTTCGTATCAAGTTGATAGAGTTTGACATCAAAGATTTTCGAGAATTAGTAGAAAGAGCATGAATTGTGGAAGGTGCTAAGAAAAGGAGAAGGACAAAAAGGAATATCAAGATAATTGAGGAAGAACCTATAAGCAGACCTAGCTTAAGCCTCAAAGTTAATGAGTTCAAACCATTGGTCAACCCGAGTAGAAAGAGGGATAAAAAGAAACCAGATATCCAATGTTGGAAATGCAAAGGGAGACATCAACCAAGACAGTGTCCCAAGCTACAACACAAGTATTACTACTGCGGAAATCTGAACCACAAAGTTCAGAGATGTCCAAAGAAAACCACCACCATCTACCTGATCTGTAAGGAACCAGGACATATTGCCAAGTAGTGCCTTAAGAAGAAAGATACAGATAACACTAAAAAATGGAAATGATAGCAGGAACGGGAGATACTCAGTAATACCCCCATAATGAGTACATGTGTACAATCTACAAGGATAATGGGTTTGCGAGGAAGCCAACCTCAAAGAGATAGAATTCGCTACCTTGGAAGAGGATGACAGTCACACATGCGATTCAATATCAGGTTACCATCATACCCTTAGATGTTAGATTTCCTTTTTACACCATTAGGGCTAAAGGAACAGTTTGCTAGTAATGATCATAGATTACATAATCTTCACCACCTAATACAGAACAGATAGATATAAGATCGTCAAAAATTTAACACATATCAAAAGAAGGAATCAGATCAAATGCCATCTCCCCTGAACACACCAAAAGCAAAGTACATCAAAAGCTTAAATATTACCACCTAAAGGCTAGAACAACTGATCATAAAATCTCAAAATACAATTTCTAATTTTTTTTTCTTAATGAAACATCTTGATCTCAAACCTTGTCAAGATGATCACATAAATAATAAAACCACAATATCTCTAAGAGTGGAATGAGTATGAACATTGTGTATTCTATATGTGCATGTCATATATATGCTCACATAAGAATGGAAAAGCAAATTCACAACCTTCCTTTGTTGAGTGAATGTGCCAGTGCTGTGTTATAATGAGTTTTCATCAGTCCAAAGTCGAGTCGAGTCAAGTCAAGTCAAGTGTCGAGTCGTCAGTCATCTGTTATCGTGGTTGAGTTTGAGACTCTCTAAAAAGGGTCAAGAAAAGTGAAGGTTGAAGATAACTAAAACCAAATCTTATTGATTTTATATATGCTATATTGCATAGAATATTAAACACACTGAATTAACGAAATTTCCAATGCCACTGACTAAGAATAAACAAGAAACAGAAATTACGAAAGAAGAGATACTAAAACAACGATAAACTTCCAAACCCTTTTCGTGGAAGTGAAACTAAAGAAAGATATCAAATATATAGGAGGCAAAGAAACAACATAATGTAATCATAATACCGTTCAAATAGACTTAACAAATAAAAGTATGAGGAAATTTCAAATATCAAGAATATTGACGAAATATGACATAAACTTTCTCTCACCAAGTTTTACAAAACTATATACGCGTAACAAGTTTTGAGGACAAAACTTTCTTTAAGGGAGGTAGGTAGTAAACCCCTGAATATTTCTTAATTCTTAGAAAATAATCCTAAAAGTCAAAAACTAAAATCGAAACCCTAAAAGTCGAACAAGTTAAAACATAATTCTAATTAAATCAAACACAAGAATTCTTCATTGAGAAAAAGAGAACCCTGAAAACAAAATAAAAAATCTAACATTGGTTGATTCAAATCCTACACCAATCAAATCATCTATCCAATTTCTAACACACAAATCAATACGATATAACCAAATAACGATCGATAACGAAATACTAAGATCTTAAAATCATTCATGTGAATTTTAGAATAAAATTTTTTAATTTTCACCAAAAGTCAAACTGAGTCAACCCATAACCCTAGAGTCGGTTAAATGATCTCGAGAACTGAAAACTAAATAATCATAAAAAAATGAGATAAACCTAGATATCGAACTAAAAATATAATACGAACAAAACCCCAAAATTTTATGATCTTACGAATAACTCAACAAAACTAGAAGTCAAACCGGAACCCTAAAAGTCAACAAAGCTTACAACAAACCCTAGTGTTTAAGATCTAGCAATCCCGCTCTCTCAAACCCTAAACAAAGAAATGAGAATAATTGTTGATAATAGTTCGCAATAATATAAGGAAGCTTAAAAATGTCATATTTGCAAATTTCTAGGATCCTTCGGATCCAAATGAGATCAGTTTTCAAAAACCGTACCCTGATACACCGGACGAAAAAAATACTCCATCAATAACAATAGACTCGTAAAAATATAAGGTTTTCAAAAATATCAGTTTTAGAATTTTTCGGTAACTAAGAATTACAGATATCGCATTTATACGCATATTTTTATTACTACCTGTATTTTAATTGTCTAGTTTACTAGTCATAGTACTTTCTACTATTCATTACTATTCATCTATCTCTACTTTTTCTTACTACCTATTCTTACTCCTACATACCTATTTCTTACAATTTTCTTTTCTCATAAAAATTCTACACCACATATTACTAAATTTCTCTTATACTTTTCTTCTAAAATTAATTTTTAATCACTCCTTTCTCTCTCCTCCCATTGTTGTTGTCCACTTCTCTCTCTCTTCACTCTCCAATTATTTTCTTTTTCAATTTATTTAATTACATCTAATTTTCACTCCAAAATTCTATAAATACCCCCTTCCTTCTTCATTCTTTTACACAACTCATTCTACTATCAAAACTCTCTCAAATTCACTGCACAAACACTCCCCATAAAATTTTCATCTACCAAAACTTTCTTTCACCAAATATTCACAAAAATTTCTCTCTATACACAATCCAATTATCATTTTTCAATAACCACATAACCATACATTCACTACTATCTTCATACCATATAAACACTTTAGGAAAAATTTCTTCCAACCATTTAGTTTATCCATGTCATGTAACTTAACATGACTATGGTATTGTTTTGAAACTCATATGAGTAGTAAAAACAACAACATGTTCATGTTTTGTTCTTGTATATGAAATTCAAAATTTTATTATGTTGTTATTATATTCATATATATGTTGATTTTATTATTGTTATTATGTTAATTTCTTATTCATATCTAACGAAATATATTTATGTATTTATATATAATCTTTACAGCATATAAACTCACATGTTCTTTATTTAATTTCATGCGTTGCAATTTATTTATTTCATGCTATTTTAAGATTAGTCTTTCTAATCTTAGACTTGTCCATATCAAGTCAAAACAGCATTTTCTTTATCTTCTTTATTCTTTTTGGGACTAGTCTATTCTTAGTCTTGGGATACCTTGATAAAGCTAAGGCTCCCAATACTTGACCGAGATACCTTGATGAAGCTAAGGCTCCCAATATTTGATATTTTTATTATCTTGCTTATTATTACTTGCTTTTAGTATCTTTCACGTATTTTCATTATTTTACATGCTCATGTACATGCATAACCATAATGATATTGTCTTAACTAAATTTAAAAATAGAATTTTTCTTTAATAAAGGAACTTGAAACCAAATTTTATATTATGTGGCTTGTTATTAAATAATGGAATTTTATCAACAACATAGAAATTAAGTAATACAAGTTTTCTTAAAGTTTTCTCGAATAACAAAGATAGCTTTATCAAGGAAAAAAATAATAAATAAACACTTTCTTTATATATTATGGTAACCTAAGTTTTAGTAAATAATTTGTTAGTATTCAAAGTTTTCACAAAAAGTTAACTCCATAACAAAACCAAGAAACAAACTAGTTTTCAAAGTTAAGATAAAATCAACTCATAAAATTATAAACCCACTTAGAAAAATAATGATTTTCAAGTTTCTAAAGAAGGAACTTATCTCCAAAGAATACAAATATGATAAGATAAAAAACAAAGGATTTTATCAATAAAAAGGATTCTTTTCTAATAAAAATTTGTAGAGGAAATGAAATACCAAGTTTTAGAAAACAAGAACTTCTATTTTAAATAAGAAATATAAAAATAAAGACACCATTTTCTAAAATTTCTAAATACAAATTTATAAATATGTTACTAATAACTAATACACTTTTTGATAACTTTGATTTTTTATCACTAGAAGTAAAAAATTATAAAAAAAAAAAAACAAGTTAAAGGAAAAATTTACTTGTTTTGGAAAAAGGAATGAGGAAAATAAAATAAAAATATACTCACTTATAATAATATAGGAAAATATAAGTTTCTTCAAAATACTTGAAAGAAAAATTTGTCAAGTTAAGTTTTAACACTTCAAAATGAATGTTTTATAAAATAAATTATTGAGACACTACCATTAGAATTTTTACATCTAAAGTGAGCTTATCTATATACTAAAGGGATTTATCAATCATATATATATATATATATATATTATCAAAAGATTTTTTTTAATGAAGTTGATTGTTTTGCAAAATTTAGCAATATTAATTTTGAATCTATACCCTACAGTTTCGAAACCCAAAAAACCTTATATGACAAAATCACCTTAGAAATGGATAGATCTTTTCAAAATAGGTAGAAAACGGTTATATTATATGCAAAATTCGAGTTTAAAATGAGCAAGTTATGGCCATTTTAAATTAGAATTTCCATCCTATGCGATTTTGATAAAACATAGTGAAATAGAATTAATGTTTAAATAGAATTTCTACGAAATACTCATCCCGGGTATTTCTCTTATTAAGGTGATGAAGGATATGAGATCACCTTTCCTGAGGATTTCTATGACTAAGAAGATTGTGAAATGGACGAGTGAGTTATTCTTCTTAATTTCGTTACCTTGCTTGTACTTCTAAATAGTGGTATTATTATACTAAGAAAAAGATAAAAATGGATATGTATGGGGAATTCGAGGATGTGTATGTAAACCCCGATATTCTCAGTAGCTAGGAAACCCGGGGGAAATTGGAAGCGAAAACCTAATCGATCAGGTTGAGTCTAGTAAGTGAAGCCTAGGAACCCTAAAATCGGCTTTTCCTTCGGTTTCATAGTAAAATAAATATTATAAAATAAATGATTTGAATTATTGTTCCAAAGTACATTTCAAACCTTTGAAAGTTTTAAATCCGGGAATTTTTCAATTCCGGGCCTTCCCGAGCCCAATTACGGAAAAAGCGTGCCCCAAGCCACGGAATTCAGAAAATGTTCCGGAATATTTATTAGAACCGTAATTTTATAAGGATTCCAAAAATATCAATTTTATAATTTTCCGAGCTATAAGATTACAGTTATAGCTTTTTCCCGTGTTTTCGGAACAACCGGTAAAGTAGATGTCTTGTCTACTATTCACAAGTACAACCTACACTACACACTACTCATACGCTATTCTTACATCTTACAACTACTCATTTCAATTTTCTTTTCCAAGAAATTTTGTCTCTTAAATAATTATTACATTTATTACATTTATTTACATTTTCATTTACTAAATTACAAATTTCATTTTTTTCAAACTCACACACACACACACATGGAGGCCGGCGCCCCTCCTCTATTTTTTCCCTCTCAATTAATTATTTTTACTCTATTTTGTAAAGCTAAACCTAATTTACTTAATATATATACTAAATGTTCTCTCTCTCCTCATTTCTTCTCATTTTAACTTTGAAAAAGATCAAAAACCCTCTCTTCTTCCTCCTCCTCATTGCCGAGCACTCCCCTCCCCCATTCCCTTGCAATTTCAACCTTGTTTCTTCTTCTTCCCTCCTTCAAGGCTCCTTTGGTATGTTGATTTAGGTCTTGTTTTTCCTAGATCTTGTAATGGCAAGACCTATGTGTGTGTTTCCTCATTAAGTCCCAATGGCTCATGCTAGGGACATGGAAACACATGACAAGAATGTCAAGCCATCACAAGACATGGATCTAATGGTTTAGATGTGTTTTTGTTAAGATCTCATCTTGTTCATGCATGTAAAGTAGTGATATTGTACCTATATTGTTGTTCATGCCATGAGATCCATGCTTTATATATCATATGTAGTAGATCTAAGGTTAGGATTCACAACTTCATGTACATGCATGATCATATTCATTTTTGTTTTATATGCTTTGATGATCATAAGAATGAAGTCTTGTTCATGTATAGAGATGCAGTGGATAATCACATATAGAAGACAAGAACATTGAAAAAGGAAGGACTTTGTCAAATATGAAAGGTTGAAAATTCGGATGAAATGGAAACCCTACCTTGAAAACCACCAAAATCATTTTTTTTCTTATATTTCATAAGGAAAATGGAGGGTATTGTAATAGACATGTTGAAGGAATTATTTTCATGAGTTTAGATGAGTTTAGGCATAATAAAAATAAGAAAACAAGAAGTGAAGTTAGAAGGAAAAATGTTGACTTTGGATGTGTAGTCAAATTCGTAATTTTGGGTAATGCCTAAATAAACACTTAGTATTTAAGTCTAAAATGGATGTTTTATAAGCTAAATGAAGTCCTTAGATAATGTATACATTGGAGCTTCATTTTTAATGCATTAGACAAGATTTTCCTTAAGAAAAATGCAAGAAAATGAAATTTGGAAAATTCGGATTTTTACAAGTAGCTTATTTAAAAACATGTTTACCAAATGAAAAATGTAATTTTTATGCATGAATGGAGGCCATGACTATTATAGACTTTGGGAACTTATTTTTAGATAGAAAACATGTGGACTACAAGACTAAAAGCCAAAGAAACCCTAAGGAGTATAATGTGGAAAAATAGTCTACTAGAAATAACCTTTGAAGATTTTCTAACACTTAGGAGTTCATAAGGTTTATTACCACAAAAATTATCATGACCATGCACATATTGAGTTCATTACATGGCATACATTAGTAGTTCATTCCTATATCATTCATGCATGAATCACCAACTAGGAACATTTCTTATCAAAAGCAAAGCACATTTTCGAATTGGATCAATTGCGGAACAGAACTGATCCCACTGTTCCGTGACCTTATTATTTTCAAAACTTGAATTTAATATTAGAAATAGATAGATCTTTCGAAGTAGATAGAGATCGATATAAAATTTGCGAAATTCCGAGTTAAAATGACCAAGTTATGGCCGTTTTAAGTCGGAACTTCCGCAAATAGCGAGAAATCCGAATTCAACTAGTCTAGATGTATAGTTTGATTTAGTTACATGATGAGAATCTCATTAGGATTATTCTTGCTTGGTAGGTGATCCCGAGCAGGACGACACTCTACCTCCCGACTACTACTATTAGGAAGTTGGCGTCCAATGGCCGAGTGAGTTTTACTTCCATCTCAATTAATGAATGTGATTGTAATGTAGTGGCACTAGTGATGTAGGCAAAGATAAAAGAAATTGTATATGCATGATGGGGTATATGGGTTATATATGTTGTTACTGTTGATATGTGAAATGGAGCTTAAGGAATATCGAAACCGGGTGTTAAATATTGACTGATTAGCTAGTACCTTATGATGAATGTCTGTGAATACTTGTTGGTCACTTGAAAGAATTGAATTAATGAATATTCGAAACGTAAATTGAATCATTCATATCACGATGGGGTTGGAGCATTGCATTGGTTGGTTTTTCGTGATCCATAAAACGAATATGTTGGTTAATCGTGATCCATAAAACGAATTTGTTGGTTAATCGTGATCCATAAAACGAATATTGTTAGTTGACCGTGAGCTTAAACGGCGTCGTACCGCAGGATTCGTTAATCTGCTAACCCGGGATGGAGGGCGCAAGTCCATCCACATATGATTTCCGGTTGGTCATATGTTTGTTGATCATTTGTTTGATGCATACACTTGCTTGAATAATCACTTGTTTGAATGATTGTACTTAATTGTGTTATGGAAGTTTACTCACTAAGCTAGTTAGCTTACGCCCCCATAGTTTCTATCTTTTGCAGCATGATTTTATATGGCTTAGGCCGAGACAAGCACAGCGCAGGTACCGGAGATAGGAGTTTCCCATAGAAGTTTAATCCATTCCTTTTTGTATAGACTTCCATTGGAAACTAAAGACTCTGGATGACTGTAATAGACTGTTATTCTTTTGCGGGGGAATGCCCCTTAGATTTGTAAACTTTAAATTATGCGTTTTGATTTATTATCTATGGCTAATGAATGCCTCGTTAAACTGTTTAACTCCATTTGTTGAAGTATTCTATTGTCGTAAAGGAACGCTTTACATCTACTTAAGACTCCGAAGGCCCGGGTAGGGAACTCGAGAGTCTTACTTAGTATGTGGCGGGCTGTTACGTTTAGGATACCCTACGGGGCGTGACAGTTTAAGTTGGTATCAGAGCACTAGGTTATAAAACAAGACAATAGAATTAAAAGAAACCGACCTAGAAATCTAACTAATAGGTTAAATGGAGTTAAAAACGTTTTTGCTGAGTCTGATTAGTAGTATTGTTTTGATGTAGGTCTCCCTGGGTGAGACCGGGAGAGGGCCAGGAATTTTACAAAGAGAAATGACGAAACGATGGTAGAATATAGGTTGAGGCTAAGAGAACTGTGTGAAGATTTTGCCTTAGCCAGACATCCCCGGACTATAGGGGAAATGTACAAGTTATGGAAGGATGGCTGAGATATACCAGATGGGCTTCAGTAGTGGATCGATTGAGGTATGATCCTATGGGAAGAAGGAGCTGGACAAAGTTAGAGACAATCTATACTCTAGAGAGGATCATGGTTGATTATGGGCGTGAGCCCATGACTAGAGAAGCTACATTTATCCTGAAGGGTGGAGGAACCCGAACCCCTCCAGATTTTAGAGTGTGGATTCCCATAGGCCTTTATATGTGTATGCCCATGATAATTTGTATGATCACCCTGACTGGAATTTAGCTGATGCATGGAATCACATCACCTGGCATGCGATCTACTTAGATATCCTCCCACCCCGAGTGATAGCTCCACCTCCAGCCATTGATATAGGCATGCAGCTGAATGGGCGCCTGTGATTGGAGGATGAAGAGAAGAAGAGGAGGAGGATCCCGAGGAGGATCCTAACTGGGAGGAGAATGTAGTTCCTAGAACCCCTACCCCACCTGTTGAGCCGGAGGCTGAAGTGAATCCGGAACCCAACCCGATGGTTTGGGATTTTGATAGGGAGCTGGAGATACCTGATAGTGGTAGGGTAGAACCCGAGTTTGATCCATGTTGTGGAGAGATGTGTATGTGGAAGGAGAGAATCCCCCGGTACTCGATGTAGTAGTAGCTGAGCCTGTAGCCCCCGAGCCTATGGAGATAGAAGGCGCGGGTGGAGAACCGGTAAGAGAGAATGAGATAGTAGAGGCTCAGGTGGGTGAGCCGGAGGTTAGAGGTGAGGAAAATGATGTAAGCCCGAGGGAAGGGCAAGGTACCGAGGAAGATGAAGAAAGTGAAGACCCGGAACCCTTAGTCCGACCTGCTAGGAAACGGAGGATGACTACGAGGGAATACCTTAGTTTGTTCATCCGACGGGACGACGGTGGTTCTACCAGCAGGAGACGACCTCCTAGCCCGACCCCTGATGACTCTAGTGATGAGTAGAGACCGGGATGATAGCTAGCCCATGAAGTCCAAGCGGAGTCCTGATTTTCTTATTTTTGTAGTAGGCAATGCGGGATGCCAATTTGCCTTAGGATTTCAGGATAGTTAGTATTTTATTTGTTCTTTTTCCCTGTATTTTGTCATGATTTCGGGAATAGGGAAATTGTTTAGAATAGGAAGGAACTTAGTTAGCCAAATTTTGGGGACCAAATCTTGATATAATATTGTTGTATGGCTCACTAAAGTAATGAAAGGTCAAGTTGTTTTAAAGAAAGGAGTTGTGAAAAGCATGCATACTAGTCATGAGGCATAAAGAACATCAACCGCATATAGATCACATGAACATTCATTCATTCACATTATTGTTATGAAGTTTCGACTTGTTACTCTATGTGTGAAATTTTATTTTATTTTTTTTATTTAGTTATTTCCTTATAATTTTATGGATTTATGAATTCCAATTCTTTCCGAGTTGATTTCCGGATTTTGCAATTTTTGAATTTGTTAATAATCTTGTTCCTTCGAAATTTAAAACTTACTAAAGATACTAAAAATTCACTAAACATTGTATAAACAGACGAAATCGGCGAATTCGGAATCGGGAACAAGGATCTAATTCAAACGAAGCCGATCAACCGGCTATGCCACAACCTAACCCCCAAGGAGCTGCACCCCAAAACCAACAGGGTGATGTGTTAAATGCGATTGGACAATTGGCCAATCTTCTGAATACATTCATCAGAATCAGAATCCGGTTCAGAATCCACCCAGGGCAAAGTGCCCGGGATTCGGCACCACATCCACCGCCCGCAGATCATCGGGAAATGACTGCAGAGGCACCTGCTCCACAAGAGGAGCATTCCTATAATGTGCAGTTGCCGCCACCCCCGCCATACAGGAGACCCCACCGAAGCTCCTTACCGGACTTTATTAAGAGCAACCGGTATTTTGATGGAGCGTTCGGTAAACCGGATGAAGCCGAGGACTGGTTGGCTCAAGTTGAGCGTTCTTTTGCTGCATACGAGATCCCACCTTATCTGCAGTTGGAATATGGGACATATATGCTGAGGTATAATGCACGAGTCTGGTGGGACTCCAAGAGAAGAAATTTGACTGCCCCGGCCACTTGGGAAACCTTTCGCCGGGAATTTCTGAACAATTATTTTCCCTCCAGCTTGAGGGTGAAATATAGTGCTGATTTCCTCCATGTAAGCAGAAGGGGAGATCGGTAGAACAGTACGAGACTGAGTTCGTCCACTTGCTGCAGTATGCACCTGAGTCTTTCAGGGATAGCGAAGAGTTGAAGAAGCAAGTGTTCCTGGGAGGCTTAGATGAGAGTTGCGGATTAAGTTGGAAGAGTTTGGAGTAAGGACCTACCCTGAAATGGTAGAGAAGGCCCGGGTAATTGAAGGGGCTAGAAAAAGGAAATATCAGGAGCCTGAAAAGAGAGTATTTGGAAAGAGGCCGTTTGATGCCTCAAGCTCAGGGTTCAAAGGAAAAAGGTACAGGCCGTACCAAGGGTTTAAAGAGGAGTCCAGCAGCAAGCCGACCCAGTTCAAGACTAATGTCACATGCTGGAAGTGTAAGGGGACGCATGCGCCTAGGCAATGCCCGCAGTTGAGGAACAATGTTACTTTTGTGGTGATGCTGGCCACATGGTTTATACGTGCCCGAAGAAGCTGGCAGTGACTTGCTTTATTTGCAAGGAGAAAGGGCACTTAGCTTCCGAATGTTCTCAACGGAAGAGCGTGGCCACCCGACCCTTCGGAACCACGAGTAATACCAACCCCATGAGGTCTGGTAATAAGAGCGGAGTCGGGCAGCTTCGCGATGCATGGATGAGGCTGTACAATTTGGAAGGCCAATGGATGGTGGAAGAAGACGAAGATGAGGAAGTGGAGTTGGCAGCTTTGGATCAAAGCGAGAATGCTGATGGCGGCCTGGTGACAGGTTAGTAGCGGAAACCCCTCCTGATTTGAAATTTAAGTTGTTTAATTTGAATTATTGTTTAAATGAAATTGAATATGTTATGGAAAGCTGGAAATAGAGACCCTATGTGGATAGCCTTAAGAGTATTTTAAGGACCATATGTGATGGGTGTTTATTGACCTCAGGACACATACGAGTGAATAGCGTGGAGGCCTATGTTTTATTTGACACGGGAGCAACCCACTCATTCATCACCTATAGTTTGGCCAACCGACTTGGATTGCCTATAGCCACAACCACGGTTAACTTGAGGATTAAGACCCCCACAGGGAGTGTTGTGTCAACCCGAGAACTGATAAAAGATTGTCCATTGGAAATCCACGGTCACCACTCCAAAAGTGATTTAATAATGTTGGAAATGAACAAATACGAAATCATCCTCGGAATGAGTTGGTTAAGTAAAGTGAAAGCAATAGTGGATTGCCAAAGGAGGACAGTATGTTTTTATGATCAATCGGGAGAAAAAGTAGAATTCGTGGGAGGAACCTTAGTCCCAAGAAGGGGTGAGTTGAGCTCGTTTGAGTTGATGATGGAGGATGAGGAGATATACCGATTGAGGGTGTCTTGGATGAAGGGGAAACCCGTGAGGAAAGGATATTCCAGTGGTGAATGAATACTTGGATGTGTTCCCAGAAATTTTGCCGGGATTACCGCCAAAAAGAGAAATTGACTTTGAGATTGTTTTGGCTCCAAATACCGAACCGATATCTAAAGCGCCATACCGGATGGCACCGGCTGAGTTGAAGGAGCTAAAGACACAGTTGCAAGAACTTCTGGATCAGAAATTTATAAGACCAAGTGTCGCCATGGCGCACCCGTTTTGTTTGTGAAGAAGAAGGACGGATCGATGAGATTGTGTATTGACTACCGGGAGTTGATAACGTGACTGTTCAAAAATCGGTATCCCTTGCCAAGAATTGACGATTTGTTTGACCAACTGCAAGGGGCTTGTGTGTTCTCACGCATTGATTTACGTTCGGGTATCATCAGTTGAGGATTAAGCCTGAGGATGTACCTAAGACGGCTTTTCGTACTCGTTATGGCACTACGAGTTCTGGTAATGTCATTTGGACTGACTAATGCACCAGCTGCATTTATGGACCTAATGAATAGAGTCTATAAGCCACTTTTGGATAAGTGTGTGATAGTCTTCATAGACGACATCCTCATATATTCAAAGACCAAAGAGCAACATGAGGAGCATCTTCGTTTGGCATTGCAAACCTTAGGATAACAAGTTGTACGCCAAGCTGTCCAAGTGTGACTTTTGGTTGGACAGGATATCATTCCTTCGGACATGTGGTAACGGTGATGGGATATCAGTTGATCCCGAAAAGATCAAGGCGTAGTGGATTGGAAGCCACCAAACAGTTACTGAGTAAGGAGTTTCTTGGGATTAGCTGGCTACTATCGCAAGTTTGTGAAGGATTTTTCCAAGATAGCCAAGCCGCTGACTCAATTGACTCAAAAGAATGAAAATTCAT
>JAMXBD010004121.1:0-83422 GCA_024138025.1 Combretum micranthum
AATAATTTTCATCACCATCCTATGATAGAACAACATGATTAAGGTTGTGTTGGTTCATTAACTTCACATCTATTTGCATCACTTTGGTGTCTATTTAAATCAAGGCATTTGTTAAAAAGATAAATAAAACAAGAAAAGACTTAATTACTCATAACAGATTTAATTAATAAGATATTAGATAAAAATAGACAATCTAAATAAATCTTAAATCAATGTCATCAATCATGAGCATTCTTTTTTCAATCTATTTGATACTACTAAGTTTTCGAATTCGTTTATACAAACTAAGAGACATGAGGAAGTTACAAATCGGCATAACCACATTGAACCATCATTTTGGGTATTATAGTAAGTTTTAACAAACACTCGCCTAAGATTGCATTTAAGGTAACCCTTGCCAACTCCAGACTACATTTGGTATCCTAATTGTAAATCCTTGAATAAATTGAGAATTTAAAACACCTAGGATTATAATCTTTAAGAAACAATTAATGCTAAGCTCTAAATTTCACCAAGGAGAAATGAAAATTTAACTAAGTAATCTTAAAATTATAGATTTGTAAAGAAAATATACAACATTCACATATATTTTAAAATACATATAAGTCGTTGTTTAACGATGACTAAGATTTTAGAATTTTGAATGGTAATGAGACCATAAATATGAATGGTTTGATTCTTAAAACTTATAATGTAAAGTATATCCTAAATTATATAACTAAATATCCAAAACATTTATAAATATATTAATTTTAATTAGATCTAACTTAATATACAACTTTCCAAAAACAAATATATACACACACATATTAAAGATACATAAAAGCGGAGGACAAAGTTTGAACAGAGGAGGAAGATAGCTGGCAAATTTCGTATTATTATTATAATAATAATATAAGGCAACATCTCCTTAACTTAAAAGTATATGGCTCAGGTAAAAATAGATGCATGGCCCAACATGTCAAAGAAAGTAATTTCAGTTAGTTGAGTAATGGATGAAAAATTTTAATTCTTGACACCTAATCAACACATAATTGCAAAATGTATATATTAAGGTGCTGGCTATTAATGTAAAGCCACCTTCAGCTTTAAATCCACCCACATTCAATGCCCTCAAATATTAAACATGATAAATCGTAGTGTTTGGTCCAAGATGTTGAAGATATAGTGCAGCTTGTCATTATTGCTTTTCGACAAGGAATCATCTCTAGAAGGTGATCAGAGATCTCCATGTGGTAAGCCATTATTTCTACATTGTGTATATGTAAAACTAAAAGTTGTGTTAAATATATATATATATATATATAATAAAATTAAGGGAATATCATTCGTATTTTTAATAAAAAAAAGAAGTAAAAAAAAAAAAAGAATGATTAACAATTAAAGTTTAGTATACATACTTATCTCGGCAAATTTGATTAATTAATTACTTATTATTAGTATTTTTTTCCTTATGATATTGTTCTTTAATTTATAGTTAACATGTGTTTAGTTGAATTTAAGATTAAGATGGCTTTGCAAAATATATATCTGATAAGACATATATAAAAAAAAAAAAATTAAGTTACGCTACATGAAATAAAAGAAATAAGTAAGAATGGGAAATGGTATTTTCACTAATAAATGTGCTGCAAAGGAATTATAGATTAGCCTTATAATTGGTTAAAGAATTCCAAACTTATGATTTACAAAGATAATACAACTTGCATTAATGATTTGTCACATTAATGTATATAATTACAAATTATAGTAATGGAAAGGAAGGTTTTAAATTTAATCAAAATGTATTGAATGGAATGAAATTAAACTACCTTGTAATACAAGGAATTAATTGTGATGTTACAGGAAATGGGGAAAGGAAGGGTTATATCTTCTATTTCTTGCCTATCTTTATTGCATTATAAAAAAAAAAAAAAACAGAAATATTGCCTCCTGAAGGCCTTCCTGAGATTAAAACCTAGGCCACAATCAAGTATTCATGTGTTAGACTATCGAAGCAACACATTACTGATACTATGTTATATGGTCACTGGTAAACTATTATATTATTTATTATTATTATTATTCTTTTTCTATCAAAAAGGAAATTATAGGTGAAGATAGTAAAAAAATATATATATATATAATATATATATAATATCTAACAAGATTAATAATTAGTCAAAATAGAAATTTAATAAACACTCACGAAAATGCAATCAATAATTTGATTAAAGTAAAAACATTAAACAACATTGCATAATTTTTTTCAGAAGAATAATAAAATTTTCTTTATAGGAATTACAGAAAAAGAAGGTCAACGTACGACTAATTGGTAAACCACCATTCAAGTAAGGGGGACCAATGTTTTATTGCATTTTGGAGTACCATCTTAAGGTACTTGGAGGTTGAAATGTGTTAATGATTGTAATTGTAAAATAGGTTGGATGTGTGCATGCAATGCTTGTGCTTGTCCTTGACTAGTTATTTGATAACTGAGCTTTTGTGCCGTGTTGTATTGTGATGGTTTGAATTGTTCTTAAAGTGTTTGCTAATTGGGTGATCACCTTTAAATTTGAATAAATGAAACTCTAACTAACTTATTAAAACAATACTCATTTCAACCCAATAGGGGATCAGTTAGGATTCTACGATCAAACACCGACTCTGACGGCAAAGTCCCCTTTTCTTATCCTCAAGGCCAAACTAAGTGACAAGAGAGGGGGTTACGGTGAGGTGAGGAACATGTTCGAAGAGGTTTTGGGAGGAGCTATGGATCCATTGCACAAGCTGGGTTTGATTGATAATCGTTTTGCATTACGCCATAAACTCCTTAACCTAGCCTAGAGTAGGGTTATTTTCTGTAGTCTCGTGACGGACTGGGTAACATCATGCGGATGGCATTTGCTTGTTCATGCATTGCATTAATTAATTGTTTGAGAATCTTGTTTGTCTTGTATAAATGCATTTTTACCTCCGTCTCTTTTACTGAGGTGTGGTTGCTCATTCCTTTATAGATTTTCTTGCAGGTTTAGATTGATTTTAGTAGCAACGACTAGTATTACTATGGATCCTCAGGTGTAATAGTATAAATAGGAAGAAGTTAAAAGAACTAATTTCTGCATTTCTATCTTCATTTTGGCTATTAGTGTCAGTAAGGTAACCTGGGTAGACTAGTTTGATTGGAATACTGGTAAACTTAGTATTTACAATCAATTTTAATAATATTTTGTATCAGTGTTAAATGAAACATTTATCTATTATTGTAATCGTTTAGATTTTATTATTGAGCTGATGCTGCTTCAGAGTGGATTGGTCATTTGTGCCTTGTATATACTAAGCTATGATAGAAGCTAAGTTATGAGCTTCTACCATAGGTAAGTGTATACGCAGGACTGTTACGACTAGACTAACTCGGGGCATGGCACTTGAGTAAAAAGAATCATTTGAACAACATATCCTCAAGTTTGCATTTAAGGTATCTTGGTAGATATACATTTAAGTTGCTTTAAGACTTACTATATAAGAGAACTCTTATAGATGACTTGGATGCTGATATAGACCTATTAACTCCCTAGGTTAGGGTAAGTGCAAGACTTACCTTAAATTCCATGCTGGTTAATAGAAGGTTACTTGTAATGATCACATTGCATATGATTGATAAACTGTTTGATTATTGTTTGTTGAGTAGTAATAATGGTATCACACCCTATCTCACATAGTTGTAGTTTCACAACCCTGCACTTTAATAATATATAACATTTGATGGTTTGCAAGATGAAATTATAATGCCCACATTCAAAGCTTTTTGGAAATTTTTGACACCTTTAAATTAATCGAGTAAGTGATTATGTCATTTGATTGTTTAATTCCCTTTATATGTTAAAAGAAAGAGCTAAATAGTATTAAATTCATTGGCCAGAGCATCTATTGCCACTTGACAACATTTGGTTGAGAAATTACTTTCCTCCGTCCAAGACTACCAAGCTCACATGTGACATCTCTTCCTATGCTCAGATGGATTCAAAGACCCTCTATGATACATGAGAGAGATATAAAGAGCTACTGAAAAATGCATCCATTGTGATTACTAAAAAATTTTAGCACACAAATAAAAAATGTTGTAATAATATCTCCGAGAGATGTTGGTTAGCATAAAAAGAATATAACCAAACTAAAACTTTTTTAAAAAGAAAATTTCATATATATATATAAATATATTTTAAAAACATGGGTTGTCTTGTATATAAGATTTTTTTTCAAAAAAAATACACTATGGAATTATTTTTTTTTTTTGGAATGTAGATTGTGTTGTGTGTAAGTTATAAAAATATTAATAAATAAACTTTTGTACTTTTTTTTCATAATTTAAGCTAAGGGTAAGCGAGTTATCTGGAAAGTAAAGTACCTACTTGTACCTTACCAACCAGATAGGGTAGGTATTGAACGCTATAGGGTACGGTATGAGTATTTTTTTTCTAAAACTTACTTTCACAAGGTAGGATATGAATATGAGGTTTTAATACTCTATACCCACCTTGAAGCCTATACTCTATTATATAGAAGATATAGGCTCTAGGGTACCTTATACCTACCTTATAGCATGTGCTCTATTTAAAAAATTATGATATAAAATAAATAAAAATGGATAATAATACTTATAATGTTGCAATCATTTTTTGTTAAGATTATCATCACAGACTACCTTTTAAAATTTTTCATTAAGAAAAACTTATACGAATTTATTATGGAAGTACTTGTAATTTTTATTTTGGAAGAATTTCGATGGTATGTACTTGAATTTTCTAAGTTATATAGAAGTTTTATTAATCTTTTAAAGCTAATTAATAATTATGTGATTCCAAAGTTTTTTTTTTTTTTATTTTAGAATTTGCTAAATGTTTTATAATTTTTTTGAAATCATTTAACTAGTTTTTTACAAGTTTTGTTACAAGTTTTAAATTGATCAAATAAGTAAATAATAGGAAATAAATAGATAATTTGATGTAATTAAATTAGTAAATAGATTTGAATTGAAATTGAGATTTGAAATATTTTACAAAATCATCTATTTTTCTTTAATAACTTTTCTTAATAAATCAAACTATCTAATTATAACCCAATTCTTCATTTTAAACTCCCTTTATCCCAAATTCAAATTTCTAAATTTCAAAACAAATATTTTAAATATTTTGAAAACTCCTCAACCTTTAGACTTTAGTTATCTTTCGTTTTATAAAGCCTTTATAAATTTTTGAAATCAATTACTTGCTTAAAGATATCAATTTTATAACCTAAACCCAAATTAAATATTTGATTTTGATAAATTAAACTTTTAAACTGTGTTTTTATATCAAATTATAAATTTATAATATATATTTTTCATATTATTTTCTACTAATTACGATTCTAAAAAAAATTATTAGAAAAGTTTAAATCTAATACCTTATCTCATAAATATCTCTTAATTTTCCCTATATATATGAACATTTCCTTTTTCCTTTTCGTTTCTATTTTGTTGCCTTCTCTCCCTTCTTTCCTTTCTTTCAGTCGTTTTTTTTTTCTTTCTTTCTCCTTCTCTTCTTTTACAAAACCCAACCTAAATCTCAAATCCAACAAATCTAATGGAGAAATTAAAGATAGGAAACAAGATGGAGAATGAAGATCATGCTAGAAGTAAATCCAAGACCTAAGAGAAGTAGGAATAGAAGAATTAAGGTGTTGGGTTGTCCAAAAGATGAGTTTTGTTACTTTTCATGCCTTTAATTGTTATTTATGTATGTGAATGTTGTATAGGACAAGATTTATGTAGAACTTACGATATTAATGATGAACCAAAGATGTATAAGCATGTCTGTTAAAAACCTAAATATATGTATAATTAAGTAAAATAAGTATTAGATAAAATGATTTAAGGAAAATCGATATGGAATTGGGTATAAAAGTGTTTATAAGTTAAGATTATGGCTGAATATGCCAATGATAACATGTTTTTGTTGATGTATGTTGAATTAAATTGTTTAAAATTAGTGTAAAAGATAAAACGAAAACCCATGTGGTTCCCCTTGTTAATTACGAGCATAACAGCCCGGATGCTTGTGGAAAATAAAATTTAGGAAGATAACGACCGTTAAGGGCATGATCTCCTTTGAGCAAAACAATTTCAAAGAAATAGCTTAGATCACGGCCGTGACAAGGGGCACTATTTCCTTGTTACGGCATGACATGGCTGTAGTGGTGATCACGGTCCCCATCACGACCTTAATGAAGCAACTGATGGGGATCTCGATCCCCATCACGGCGTGATCTATTCCTGGAGCTATTCATAAAGAAGAAAGAGAGAAAGAAAGAAAGAAAAATAAAATGAAATAGATAAAAATATAGTTGGTATGTTATCTTAGTTAAGAGATATAATTAAACATGAGTTTAGTTAATTTATAGATTAAATAAATGATTGAATTAATTGTAAGAGTTGGGTATTCAATGAATTTAGTTAATAAACTTAAGTTCAACCTAACTTAATAAGTTAAAATGAGATAAAATGAATTAGATTGATTTAGTTTAATCACTTTGACTTAGTAATCAAATTAAATGATTAACTTTAATTAATTTGGCTAAGTTAAAGTAATATAGGCTCAATAAATAATAATTAGCTTTAATTAATGAGTTTGGATAAACCTTAGTATAATATGTGAATATGTTGTTTCAAATGTGTGTTTTCTTAGGAATTGTATGTTTTTTTTTTAATATACATGACGAGATGATGTTTTTGTAATAAATAACTATAATCAAAGTGAGAAGAAATACTTTGACAGATAAATAAGAACTGTTCGTATTTTGGTGGGGTGCTATTCACAACCATAGTGGGGTTTCTAATTAATGTCTGATCAAATAGAATAATAAAATAAGTTGATGTAATGGGTAATTAATTTAGTTTCTTATATAGTTTAATTCTCTTAAACCGATGTTTGAGTTTGGTTTCTGGATCTTCTGGATTATCTTCTCAGATGGCATCTGAGCCTTTGTTTAGATTTCATATAAAAGATACGCAGTAAGTTACGTGTTGGATGTTAAGATAAGTGTACTAAAATGAATTAAAAACCTAAAGACGACCATTATAAATGAGTATTGCTTGCACTTGTGTAGTTAAATCTAGTTCGAGGAGCGTCAACCATGTCATGATGCAATGGCATGATAGTAAGGCACTGAGATGTCATGAAATTTTTAAATATTAAATTTGACATTTTCCTTAAAAAGGAGAACTATCACCAAAAACTCTCAATTTTCTTATGTGAGGAAATGATATAATATTCCAAATGAAAATTAATGCCATGGTTGAACTTCCTTTTAGCGTTTTTACAACTCATTCATCTTCATATGCAAGGCATCCTTTTTTTTTTTTTTTTCCATTATAATAGGGAATAAGGTGATATCTTTTACTTGAGAGATCAAAGAAGATGCTATGAGGCTACACGGCTCTTGCCATAGGATATACATTTCAAACAAAGGTTTATGTTGCATTTGATTCTTGAATTTTGATTGGCTATTTAATAAACTACTTAAACTTTGAGATTACTGTATCAATACCTCATTGAAGTTTCAAGTTCATGGTATTGCTTGTGATAACTCTATCTAAAATTGTTGGCTCAATTAGCTTTCTTTAACCAATGATGGACTATCGTGTGTGAAAATGATTATTTTGATAATAAATTTTATATAGAGTATATATAAATGGTGGAAAGGATATGATGTAATGGAGTTAATATGGTGGTGGTTTATATTGTTAAAAAAATCATAAATTATAAGTGGAATATCTTTACCAAAGTAATTGTTTGGGATATATAGTTGCCCACAGTTGGTTAGAACCAATTTGAGGGACGCCTCAATAAGAAATTAATAAAGATAATATAAACGACTCTAAAAAATCTAATCGATCAATTAACAATCTAAAATTATATATAATAAATTGAATAATTAGTCGAAATTTAGATACTACATACAACATTATTTCTTTAAAAATCCGGATGTTATCTTAGAACTAGTGATTCCTTGCTGTCCAAAATTCTTTTGGTTTTTTTGGGTTTCAACCAAGATGAGAGTAATCTCCTATCTGAGCAAGAGAGAGAAAATCTGATAGAGCAAAAATATTTAATATATAGTGTGTATAGATACCACTAAAATTTAATATATATAATACACGCAAAATACATGTATTGATTTATTTTAAAAGCTATCAATATTTTATATATGTAATGTGTAATTGCCAAGTAATATATTACCGAGAACAAGTCCAGCAACAGCCATGACTGATGATGTCATAAAATATTGCAAAGATGCCTTGCAGAAAACCTGTCGGTAGATGCCCAATGCACCACTAGCTAAACGACAAAACCATCTTATTCTGGTAATTAAAAAAAAAAAAAAAAAAAAGCAAAAGACGAGGACACTCACAGTATCTGAATAATTAAATGAACTTCTAATAAGTTTTATCTGTTTGTCCGTCGTACCTTGGTGTCTTATTTTTATGTTTTGAAATAGATATTTTTCATACAAGGGAATTGATGGAAAATTAATAATCTTATATATAGTTAATTATATAAATATGATATAGATATAATATAATATATATAAATAAATTATAAATACTGATAAAATAGATACTATACCGGCAATTCAAATGGTGTTAGTTTTTGCACGGCCTTAGTAATTTAATCCCGTTATCTATGTAATTGCTGAAAGTTGACACTATCATATATAAATGAGACCGTAAAATATTACGAGTCACCGTTAATCATGATTTCTAACCAAATTCTGAAAGTGGATCGCTGGCCAACGAATAGATAGTCCCATTAATTAACTTTATGGAAACCAAGCTTCAAGTCGTGAGAATTTTCTTTTGGGTTTAAATTAAAGATGAAGAGATAAATTTAGAAAGAACAAAAAGAAGCAAAAACTGCTATTTGATTTGACTCTTGAACCATTTTTTGTTATTTTTCAGAAGACAAATAGAAGCAACCAAAGCCCAATCGAGTCTTTTGATGAGTCCCAAAAAATGTTGCTTTGTTATGTTCTCATTTTTAATTCTTGCACTAGCCAGGTTTGGAATAACATCGGTTCTCTTGAGCTGGGTTTGATCTAAGATCGTGTTTGTCTAGAAAGAAGGGTCATTTGATGATGAAATGTTTTCAAATTTTTATGGTGAATTCATTGAATCGGGATGGTTGTAAATATATTGGTATTTGGTGGAGAAAAAGGGTCCTTTGATAAATTATTCTTATGTCTAAAGCGTAAATACAAGATCCTTAGATGAAACTTTCATATTTTATTCTTTTAAATTCATGAATAGGGTTTACTGTAATGTTGATATATGGTAGGATAGGAAGGTCGAGGCCCTCTAAAGAAGTTTCCTTAAATTCATTTTGTGAATTAATTAAGTGATTTGATGTTTTATTATTTTTTGGATAGAGGGAAGATGAATGAAACTTTTTATAGCTTTATCAATTTTTCAAAGTGGAAAAATATTCGATAGTTAATTTTTGCAATTTGTATATACACTTGATATATAACTGCTAATCATATTTTAACATATAGAACAAATGGATCGGGCAGTTTTTAAACTAACTATTATCGGTGATTTATAAATGTGATAACATGTTAAAAAAATATTAGTACTAATACACTACGTATATATCATATATAACACGCATTATTCACTAAAAAAACAGACAATTAGACATCCAATCCAGAACCCAATTGCAAAAATGGAGCTCTACCAGTTGAGCTATATGCCGAGCCAAATGGAGTATGTATGATAAGTTAGATGCTGCTTCTATTCCTTTCTTTCTTTGGTCCAGCCGGGCTGGACTTGAACCCCTATAAGTGGGTCTGATGTAGAGCTCTTACTTATATAATGGACGGTTACTACAATTATATTAGTACGCCATTTGGTTCACACAACTTTCACCTAAAAGAGTCAAAGACATTCATGATCAATCAAAGGCTCAAAACACACAATATAGTCAATAATGTTTTACTCTTACAGTGAGTTTGAGGATGGCTTTTAAGGTTGTTAGATCCAGAAAGTGTGTCTCTAAAATACCATATCCCTTAACAAATCTAAAATAACCAGTACCAGAAACAACCCCAAACTCTCTCTGTGGCATTACAAATTTATCAGCGCCTTGAATTTCCAGAGTGCTTCCCTCATATTCCCATCACTAAAAATAACAGAAAAAGCCATGTACAATGCTTTCCCATCCAACTGTGAGTTGATATATATACCTTGCGCCTACCAATCTCCCTGGATGTTCTGTTTGGGCCTTCAGTCACGGGTCATCGACCACCACCATCGTCCCGAATTTTAGGATATCCGATGTCGGACCGGTTTCTCCTGCAACAGTGATGACAGAAGAATCATCTCCTGTAAAATAGTCATGGACATAGAAGACTAGGTTGGTTTCCTTCTGCTGAACAAGCTTAGGAATCGTATACGCAGCATAAAGTACTGCGGATGTGAGTATAAGAAGATACAAGTTGGCCATAATAGTTCAACTTGCAAACGTTGTTGGTTGAGAAGTCCAGAAAACGTCCTTGCTTATATATATAGTAGGGTGTAGAATTCGGGTATGGGGCGAAAGAGAAAACAAAAGATGCTCCTTCCTAAAAAGTGATTATTCCTTGTAGCAAACGACAAGGGGGTATTTGGCTGAATCTAAATTATCGTGGAACTAAGGACATAATTGCTAAATCATTACTAAAGAATTACGGTGCGTTTTTTGTGTTGACTTCAAATAAATATAGATACTAATTTCTTGTAAAATTTTAATTGAACAATATTATCTATTTTTATCATCATTATATTACAATACTAAACTTCTTGCATTTAAAAAAAAAAAAAAAAACCCATTGGTGGATTAATTTAACCAAATCAAGTATATAAATAAGTTATGTGACATGTCATGGTTATGGTTTGGTGGGCTAAACTTACTTAATCCACTAATGTAGTGAAATGACTTGAACCTATTATTCTAGTTCCTTTTTATTAATCGGGATAAGATGAGTTAACCTGTTTAACCTATTTATACGAGTTCTCCACTATCACAAAATAAACATTCACAAAAATATTAGTTATGTGTATTGTTTTTTCTTATTTTGAGTATTATATAATATATGTAATTAGGAAATATGATAGATCATTTGACTTAGTAAGACAAAAGGAATTGATAGAATAACTTATACATGCAAATAAATTCGCCTTCTTAGAGAATTTGTACCTTCTACATTGGGTTTGTTATGGAAGTTTAATTGCTAAATTTCCTTTAGCAGCTAAGTTTTGGTACTTCTATAAAATAAATTTAAATATCAAACCACTCTTTGGAAATGAGTGAGGTGTGTTGTATTTTGCAATAGTTTAAAGAATGAGAGTGCACAAAAATCAAATGAAACTCATGTGCACAAATCAAAGCAAATAGGTTAATATCACAAACGCTACTTGAATTTTGAAAAAAATACAATTAAGTATTTGAATTTTAAAATTGATTAATTTAGAATTTGAATTTTGAAATTAATAAATTTAGTACCGAATTTTTTTTGAAATTAATCAATTTAGTATCTAAAAGAACTTGATAAAGTTACTATTGTCATGCATAAAATTTTTTTTAGGTATCAAATTGATTAATTTCAATTATCAGGCACTAAATTGATCAATTTAAAAGTTTAAATACATGATTGTATATATTGTTAAAGTTTAGATACCATTCACGACATTAACCAAAGCAAATATGAAGATGCAACTCGCATAGTTTTAATAAGTTCCCCAAGAACACGACCATTTCATAAGAGTCATGATCTTTAAGTTTTGATCCTTGTCCATTTTGTTTGATTTATATTAATTTGTAATTGATATGAATCTTAGTCAAATGCGCATAACATTTGACCAGGCACAAACTCTTTTACTATATAGACAAAAGAAACTCTTTTAGACGGCAAAGGATAATATGGACCATTTTACAAAAGGTGTGGACCTTCCTTATAATTACCATTATTATTATTTTTTACTTATGTTTAATATGAGTATCAATTTAGTTAGGGTCTTCAAACATATAGTTTATATTTAGGTTAATATTGCAAATGGTACCATATAGGGCTACAAACGAGCTGCTCAAGCTCGACTTGAGCTCGATTACTAAACAAATCAAACTTGAGGCTAAAGTGAAGCTTGTTTATCTAAATGAATCGAGTTTGAGTTTTGATTTCGGTTCGTAAGCTGGCTCATGAATAAGCTCGTGAACAGGCTCACGAGTAGGCTCATTAACAGGCTCGTTAGTAGATTTGTGAATTTTTTATGCATGATATATTATATATAATTACATAATTAAAACAACAAAAACTAATTTCTATTTAATATATAAGTATATGTATTTATAGTAGCACTTATATATATATAATATATTATATTTTAGGTTTGAAAAAAATGGAAACGAGCTATCTAGATAAGTTGAATTCGAGCTTAAATTTTAAGCTCGATAAAAGCTCGGTAGGGCTTAATAAAAAGCTCAGCTCCACTCGAGCTCCAACTAAAACTTATTTAACTAAACAAACCGAGTTTTAACTTAAATTTCAAACTCGATAAAAAGCTCAGCTCGAGCTCGAGCTTTATAAATTTTAAACAAGGCAAGTCTAAGCCTTTAAAAGCTCAGCTCGATTTATTTGCAGCCCTGACTAGAACTTTGACAAAATATATGATTATGTACTTAAACTTTGAAATTGATTAATTTAGCACATAAAAGAACTTTTTTGTGCACACTAATAGTTCCTTCACGATATTGGTTAGCGTATATGGAAAGTAATTTCAAGTGGTAGATCGATCAATTTCAAAGTTTAGGTACCTAATTGTTTATTTTGTTAAAGTTTAGGTATCATTCGTGGCATTTATCCTTTTATTTTTAAACACATAATTGAAAATCTATTTCAATATTTCCCTATTAAATTCCCAATTACCAACTTAGACAATCACCTCCATGATTACACTTAAAAAATAGTATCATTAGATTTAAACTAGTCATCACTATAAAATCTTTAAAATCATAATGGAGTGATAATTAAGTAGTTATTGCCTTAAAATTTTCGTATTGTGTATTAAAACTGGGGAATCTATGCACATAATTGTATTCAAATTAGTTGATTTCTTGATATTATATTTACAACAATCATGCGCTTATCCTAATTTCATTAATTTTTATAAAAAATAAACTCCTTAAACTTTTGTAAGGACAACATCACTACAATGCTCAAGTCGGTAGATTCCATTGAACTAATTGATTTAGATATGAAATCTATAAACCATGAGATATATACTATATTGCATCCTCTAGTAACTTATAGAACTTATAGTACACCTAGTTAATAGTGACTTATTTTTACCTCTCCAAACTTGAAGACTAGTTATATGCTAGATCAAAGTAACTATTCCATCATCTTCAACTTCAGAGTTTAAGACCAATAATCTTAATAGCATTATCCTTCACAAGTATTCTTAATAATCCCTTCGTAAAGGAATTTATTTTTTTCTGAATGGTTTTAACATAAGTGATAGATATAACTCTATTAACTTTCTAACATAGTCATGTTTCAACCATATATTACTAGATTTTCCATTTTACATAATGGTTATAACTCTATCCCTTATCAATATGTCAAACTACTATTACATGGGTCGAGCTCACTAAAAGGAAGACATTACCATGCCACAATAGTGAAATAGAACACTTTTATGAATAGTAAATTGTAGACTAGCAAAGTGATGGCTAATATAGGTAGTTACACTAATATGACATGATTTTTTTTTTTAATATCTCTTAAAACCTACAAGTCCATATTATTCTTGAGTCTTCATCCAAGTGTATAGATTTTTTAAGAATTGATCTGGACTCTTTAGATTCATATTATCGTTGAATCTTCAAATTCATATGTTCTTGTCATCTATAAACTCATATGAGTTTGATATGGTCTTGGATTTTACAGATTCATATGGTATTTATAAACCCCCTAATTTTGCATAACGAGACTTTGATAATTGGTAAGAATATGATGTGAAATCTTGAAGAATGTTTGAGAAAAGTCACAAAGATCACAATTTAAAAAATATTAAAACATAAATAGTTTAATTATAGTTTAAGAAATTTGAATCATGATTGACAAAAATTTCCTTAACTCTTTGCAATCAATGAGCAACAATAAATCAAAGAATTAATGAAGTAATTATTAAGGTTTTAGTACATTTAATAGAATTATCAATCAATTTAAAAAAATATATATATATATAAATAATAATTTGAAAAACAATAAATATGCCCAAAAAGCTATCAAATAAGAAATATTATAATTAATCACCAAGCAAAACCTTAACTTCAACAAATAAAAATAAATATATCTTTAGATTCATCAAACATGTAAAAATCAAATAATGTCTAACAAGTAAACCTCCAAAATAATTACAAATAATTACTTTCCTATGAACTTATAATTAAAGATGACCGTAACCCCTTAAAGAAGCTATTCATAAAAAAAGTAGCTTCTTAAGGAAGTAACTTTTAAAGAAAAAACCTCTTGAAGAAGATAACAACACCACCTCCTTAAGTAAGTAGCACCTCGTGAAAGTCACTCAAATCATGAAAATGATTTATTACATAAGAAAATATTTAAAGCATAAGACAACTAATTATAATAAAATATAATTTAGAAGCTAAAAAATTAATACCCATAAAATATTCCATATTACTAATTTAATCATATGGTTATTTTGGGTACATGATACATAATAAGTATGTGACAAACTATTACTACAATTTACAATAGTAGTAGTAGTAGTATCAATAGCAACAAAAGAGTATAGTAATTAACAATATACATTGGAGGAAAAATAAACAAGATTATTTTGTCGTATAATAAATAACACCATACTTGATCTATATATTAAGACAATTTTAATAAGTTAATAATATTAAGACCATAATTATTATATTACTAGTATTAGTCATGATAACTTACCGACTTATAACAATGCTATATGATTTATAAATATATCATAACCAATATCATAATATTAATGAACTATTGTAATAAGTACCATTATAATCTAACAATTATGGTTATAATATATACGTAATATCATATCAATATAATCTATAATGCAACAAGATCTTAGAGCTACTTACTTAGGAAAGCTTATAATTATTGGCACGAACTACATATTTGACAAATCATTTGGTACGATAAATACTATATCAAGATAATCATAATAGCAAACAAGTAAACAGACAAATAAAAAAAAGGTATGATATTAATTAAATAATATAGGTCAAAATCATATTAGAAAATTAATTAGAGTTTTAGTAAAATAAATCAAACATACCGTGAACCCTAAAATTTGCATTTGGAACCAAAATCCTAAACAGTATCAGATCAAACCCAAACCTTAGAAATCTTAGGTCAAATCAAGTAAATCTTACAACCCTAAACTATCACATGAATTAAATTAAATCTGGATCCCCAAAAATTTGGAACCCTAGATACCTTAAATGGGATCAAATGGAGATTCAATAACCCTAAGATGTCATATGAATTACATAAAGGACCCTAAATGTAAATCGTTTAGCAAGAGTATATCACCATCAAAATGATCCAATAGCTTAATCGATTCGGAAACCATACGCTAAACAATTCATTTATTTGACCACTAATATGCAAATCAAGATTATATAATTAAATAATATTCACTAATACAACATTACTTTAGAAAGAAATACTCAACTATATTTTTCAAAATGCCAAAATGAACTTTCCTAAATTATAAATGCTGACAATTTTTTGTTATGTAGAATTTTCCATAAATCTTATTTACAATACTTATACAAACCTTTTTGTTAAAAATAAAAATTTAGAATAATTTATTTACTTAATTTTTCTTACATGTCAAAACTTACAATACTTTAAAATAATATAACTTAGAATAATTTTTCTCTACTAATGCCTAAAGTTTATGTTTTGAAAATAATTATCTAAAAGAATTTTTTTTTATAAAAATGAAATATTCATGAACTCAAATTAACTATAAAATTATGATTTTTAGTTAAGTATTTTTTATTTACAAAAATCAAGAGTTTAAATTTTATTTAAACATCCAAAAGTGATTTTTCCAAAAACTTAACTTTTTTACCTTCAATGAAAGTTGTTTTAATGAATTTCCATTTTTGAATAACATCACTAGGATCATGAATGTAATGTGAGTTATTATCATTATTATATAATTTGTAAAGATGGGAATTTTTTTACATGATTTATTGAGTCCAAATGAAGTAAAATTTAAAAAATTGAAAACAACAAAGTCTAGAACGTAATGGACGTAATCTGTTATGTAGCATTTTGAGACTTAAATGATCTTAAATATTAAAAATAACCTTAGAAATGAATAGAGTATTCGTATTAGGTAGAAAACGACTACTCATATGTGAAATTCCAACTTAAAATGAGCAAGTTATTGCCATTTTAAGTTAGAACTTCCATAATCGAGGAAAATGAAGTGAATAGAATAAATAAAGTTAGAATTTGAGTAGAACTAATATGAAATACTCATTCCAAGTATTTCTTTTATTTAGGTGATGAAGAATTTGACATACATTTCCCCAAGGATCATGTTGAGTAAGTATTACACAAAGTACGAGTGAGCTTTTCCTTCATGCTTTATGTATTCTTGTATGTGATTGTAGAAGAGAGCACTAGATTATAAGAAAAGATAAAAATGATTTGCATATAGGGATTATCATAGGATATGTTGTATTCATGGTGATTGATTAAAAATAATTTTGGTATATCAAAACTTAAATTATTGATTAAATAAATTTTGTTTTCAAAGCCATGTTATATTTTTTGTGTATATCACTATGATCACCTTAAAATTTTCAATGTCTCAATTAAGAATAAAATAATAAATGGATCATGCACATTATAAAGTGAGTCACATCATTTTTGCTACTATACCCTCGTGTGGGGTCAGAAAATAGTAGTTGTTGCAAGTAAGAGCCGGTAAATCTACTAAAGTTTATGACATGTAGGAGCCTAAAAGTCTACATTATAGTCGTGTGGGCTTGTAACACCCCAATCCTGAATGAAGGGTGTAAATCCATTATATATATGATTTTCGACTAATCATATGTACTTGTATGATCATATAGATATTGCATCTCACATGTTTGTTATTGTTTTGTTATGAACACGTTTTTGCATAGTGAATTATCTCACTAAGCTAGATATAGCTTATCCCCTAATAGTTTCTTTTTGTAGGAAAATAAAAAAGCTGGGATTCATATAAGATTTAAGCGCAGAGTACATCAAGGATCAAGTCAATTCGGTTAGAAGATTAGGAAGTTGATAGATCAAACCTATATGAGAGAAAAACTTAAAACTTCATTATGTCTTTTCTTTTAAACTGTCTCTTTTTTCCTTTTTCCAATTCTTGTAACATTAGATGATTAATAAACTCAAGTTTACCTTATCTTATGTTTTGGTAGGGTATTTGATTCTTTGCGGTCCTTGTGATCAGTGAAAATATCGATATCTAAAAACTATTTTTCTAAATATATATGTATGTATAACATATTGAGAGAATACTAAATTAGAGTCTTGCAAACTTTAACTTACAAAACTATCCTCATATTATAGGTGCACACGTGATAGGAAGATTTTAGGGTAATCTTACTCTATTAAGGTCATGATAGTATTGATATTAGGCTCAAAATTATTATTTTTTTTTATATGGTTTTGGTATCAATTTTGTAATCTTTGGATTTGTATTATGCTTAGGAATTGAGAATTTACATTCATTCCTAGCTTTTACCTTTTCTTTAGTTATTGGCTCTTAGATCTTGGGATCTATAGATATAAAATGTCATTGATACTAGAACTAGAGATCATTTTAGTTATTAAATTGGTTTCAAGATTCCTGATAACTATTATGGATTTGTTTGTGTTTGTTATTTCACTCAATTAAGATAATAAAGTGGTTGTTAATTTATGTTGTTTGTTACATCTAAGGGTTGTGAAAAAATAATGAAACTACAAATCAGATTGGATAAAACTAAGCCAAACTAAAATTTTAAGTTTTTTAACGGGTTTGATTCGTGGCTCAATGTTCAGGTGATCACATATGATTCACGACACTGAACCAAATATAATAGTTCAAACCAAACAAAATCATTGTATTACATTCATAACAAATAACTAAACAATGCACCTATTCTATTCTGTTGTGTCTTTTTAACAATATTTGTCTTTTGACCCACTAAGGTTTCTCCTTACTTTTAGTTCCACAACCTAAGTCTTAACCTGAAATCCTTAGATACATAAAAAAAAAGTAACTTAAAAGACACATAATATAACACTACCCTAATCTATTTGTCTCCTTCTTCAGGAAATTATTAAGATAAGTCGTCGTTTAGCGACCTAAAATAAGGACACGACAGTAGTGTGGTAAGTTGCATCCAATTATGACAGGTTTCATTGGATTGTCGTAGGAGTTTGTCTAATTATGGTTGGTTAGTCCAATTGTGGTAAGTGGTAAGTTTTGTCTAATTACAGTAAGTTTCGTTGGTTGCATTATATATTAACAAGTTCTTATTTTAAGTCTTCAAATGGCGACTTATCCCAATAATATGCCTTCCTTCTCTCTCTTATTTTTTTTCCTCATAGATGACAAAAGTGCATTATCCTTTCAAGTAGCAAAAGACAAACAGCAACTTAGAGATGAAAACCCTTTTTGATGAACTTTGTGGTATATATAGTGACATCATTATAGACCTTACACATCCTCTCCTCAATTGTATTACTAAAAGTTTCATCAAAACTGCTGGGGTAATAATTATTATACTAGTTCTTATATGTTATAACTTCTTACGTAGAATATATGGATGCTAATCTTCACCTTCTTTAGATTGCATAATTGAGAATCAAAACTTACTATTAACATAAAGCTAGTTTTAACATTTCGAACCATTATTTAACTGAATCAACCATTTTTATTCGGTTTAAGAAAATTTAAACCAAATCTTATAAGTAGGTTTGATTTAAAAAAAAAAAAAACATGAACTATAATATTTTTTTCTGATGCGAGATGTGAACTAGATTGAACAGTGCATCCATCTCTCGTCAACAGTTGATGTGGTGGTATGTATATTTAAGTATCCATGTAGTTTGGCATATGTGTCTATAAACATCTCTATACTGAACTTCATAACTCACCATTTTGGCATATTTACATTTTAGATGCACATCAGTTTCATAATACTATTTTTTTTTTAGGACTTTCTATTTTTGACCTATATTATTAGAAGGTGATAGGCAAGTAACAATAGCACTTGTAATGATTATGAAGAACAAGAGACCTAATGTAGATACAAAAGACTTAGTGAAAGTGTAAATAATATTTCTAGGTTTGGTAAATCTCTTTTGTACTTTTTTTATATATTAAATAATTGTGGAGATAACTTATTGATAAGTGAGTGATCCTCTATTAATCACTTATATTCGTGCATTTTTCATGAGCTTGTAGTGTTAACATTATCTAAAAGTGAGGAATTGCATATTCTATGATCAATTATGCATAAGGAGTTAAAAAAGAGATCAAAATGAAGTTTCCAAGAACATATGCATTCACATATTAATTGTTCATCCAATAGTTTTGGAAGAAATGCATATTGGAAGCTTATGCTCAAAGTCTATTATGGGATGTTATGTTGAGTTACACAATAAAAATGGTGTTTTCAATGCATTACAGTTTTGGATTCAAATTAAAGTCATTTAATATTTCTCTTGCATATGTGACAGCACTAACCACTTCAGCCATGAGGAAACACTAGATCCGAGTTACTAATCTTAGCCACTCTATAGAATATTGCAGCAATTTGACCATTTGAATAACCATGTGGCTTAAGCTTGAGTAAAGGATAGTAGAAGACTAGAAAGCATTTGAATGCCTAAAGGAACCAAGTTTCACCCTCTTCAGACCAAGTGCCTATAGCAGTAGCCATTCGAGTTCACCCAATAGTAGCACTTGGAGAACAAAGCATTTGTCCATGAAGCACACAACATAACAGTTGAAGCCAACCAGCATGTAGTAAACTTAGTTTCAAAGCAATAGCTGGACATAACAACAACCAGATGTGAACATTAATCCTAGTGAGCTACATCACATGACAAATCCAAGCTCTTGAAAGCAAAGCAGATAGCTTCGCTCGTCGAAGACTCACAAAGCAGAAAACAATTAAGATAACCACCGAGTTGTTTGTGAGTGTCAAGTGCAACATGTGAATTTGGATTGAACAAAAGTAACCAAGCAGTGATAGCAAGGAAATATTAAACCAATAAAAGCAACAGCTTATTGATGTAGCACAGACCCTTTATGCCATTGAATATTTAACGTGTGAGAGGTCCACTTGAGCACTTATTATGAAAGAGCACAAAGATAGCAAAAATCACAACAGAGATAGAGGTTCCAAGATAACAGCTAGTTTGACAGATATCTCACAGCTAAGAGCACCCAACAGTTGCATTTCTAAAGCTTTTGAGTTTCCAATTGTTGAGCTATAAGTTAAGAGCTTCAAGTTGAATGGAGTGTTCTAAGTATTGTGATAAGAGCACTATCCATGTTTTGTCTTGTTCTAGCCACATAAACATGACAAAAAGCTATTATGCTAGTCTTTTTAACCAACATGAATAGAGCACTCATTAGCAGCAAGTTAGAGTGCCCATTTCAATAGAACAGATGTAGAGAAGCACTAATACAACTAATCCAAATTTGCAAAAGATTTATTTTGACTAAGCTTAACCAACAAAGCATCTAGCAAGCACCGTGACTAGTTACACACAACAACAACTCGAGCTACACACAAAAGAGCTCAATAGCACAAACAATAGTAGCATATGAACTTCTAATCTGAATCTAACCTCGACATAACTCCTTTGCTAAGGCAAGTTTTAGCTGATCTGTAACAGCCACTTCATGCTAGAATTTAGCTAAAACTGAGCTTCATCTATGATAATCTCATATGTAGCTATGAGCATCCTTGCTACACTTATCACATTATAGTAGCTAACTCCAAAGCACCATGAGCAACATCAAGCACATAACCAAAACCCATTCAAAGCGCACACACTAGCCTCTCTAGAGTGCTTACTGTGTGTTAGAGAGTCTAAACAAAAGCTCGTAGCAACAGTGAGCAAAACGCCCCCCATCATCAATGAAGCACTCCATTGACCAACACAATAACTCTAATAACATCACAGCAACTGATCTAGCTTCTTGAAGCAGATTCATTAAGATAATTGAAGTAACTGTGAGTGCTCATCGAGATCAATCTAACATTGAACTCCTTAATATATCCAAGTTAGCTGGACAAAAATAGACAGACGAACCAAATGAAGCATCAACCGCAGATCACACGTAGACATTGCTAGGCTATTAATAGTATTAAACTCCTTTTGTTTTGTACATGGGTTTCGTGGCTGACAGATGGAGCCATCTTAATTTGTGATTAACACCCATGCACGTGAAAGAGAACCAAGCTTAAGTGGCAACTTAGAAAGATACAAGAATGGGTCAACATGAAGTAGTTAAATAGATTTAGTAAAATTATTGTGGACATATATTACATTTACACAAAGTGAATGTTGAAATACCATGCATCACTAGGCTTGATTACATGCATATATTGTAGAAGTGGAAGGTACGAGGTAGGTTTTTAAACTAATTTTAAGCTCACTTAACGAACCATTATATCTTTTATCTTTTTACACACAATGACAATAATAATAATAAAGAGATAAGGGAAGGAGAAGATTACACCAGATTTATCATGGATTTCAGCCTATCCTCTAGTCTCTACGATCCACAATTTGCCTTACTCAAGGAGGACTTCATAGAATTCATTCAATCAAAAATGCCTCACAACTGAGGACTTCACATTGCCTCAACACGACGACTTCTCATTGCTTCACAACCGAGGACTTCACTAACACACACAAATAAATGCGTGAATATTGTCTTATAATATTAGCTTGCTAATCTCACAAATTTCGCTATGCACTTAACAGAAAAAAACACAAAACAAAGAGTATTTTTACATATATATAAGTTAAGCTCTACTCTTTTCTCTCTTTTATCTCTACTAAAAAATCCTCAAAACATTATATATATACATATATAAAAAATTTAAAAACATAGTTGTTTACCCTTAAAAGAACTTCCAACAACCGAATTTAAAAGTTTGAAATGGCTATTTTTTAAATTGTCATGCCCTAGACTTGTTGTGCCCTAAACTCATCATACCTCATTTTACCCAACGATCAAGTTTATGCTTATCTAGCCTCAAATTTAAACTTATCGTGCTTTAGAGTTAAACTTGTAGAGCCCTCAATGTGACTCGCGACCAAGTCTATGTATCTTGTTTTATTTATTTGTCACACCTTAGATTTACACTTTGATTAAACTAGTCGAGCCTTCGGCGAAGCCACAATCAAGACCAAGTCATGACATTTTGTTCTTGCGCAATCTACAGAGAATAATACGCATACAAACATGGACACATATATGCACATTAAAGCTTAAACATATAAAAAAATTTGCTTATTAAATGTAGCTTAACTAAGTTGTGGAGCATTTGTGTAATAGATTTTCTTATCAAAATAAGATTGTAACCATGCTTGGTTTATCAATCTCTCCCTTTTTGACAAGAACAATTATTGCACAACATTGCTTCCCTTTAACTTAGCATTCCCCTCAATTAAGCTTTTGGTAAAACCTCACTTGTAAAAGATGTAATGCTCAATTAAAAGTTTCCAAGCTATATATAATAAACAACTTGCCAAATGCAACATAACTCCCTCAGTTAAGCTTTCCAGGTAAAAGCTTATTTATAAATATATAATGCTCAACTAAAAGACTTAAATTACACTTAATGAACAACTTATTTTTTAGCACACAAAAACACGCAAACCTAGTGTTTTCAAAAACCACAAAAACTTTTCTCTAAGATGCGGTTAATTATTACCTTAGAAACCTACACTAATACCAATTGTTGAAAAACCATCCATCATTAGGCTTGATTACATTCACATATTGTGGAAGCGTAAGCTACGAGGTAGGTTTTTGAACAAATTTTAAGCTCACTTAACCAATCATTATGTCTTTTATCTTTTTACGCACAATTATAACAATAATGATAAAGAGATAAAGGAAGGAGAAGATTACACTAGATTTAATGTGGAGTTCGATCCATCCCCTAGTCTTCACAGTCCACAATTTGCCTCACTCAAGGAGGACTTCACAAAATTCATTTAATAAAAAATGCCTCAAAACACTCACAAATAATGTGTGAATAGTACTTTACAATATTAGCTTACTAATCTCATAAATAGTACTACTCACTTAACAGAACAAACACAAAATAGAGAGTATTTTTACATAATATATGCAAGTTAAGCTCTACTCTCTTCTCTCTCCTCTCTCCTTTTATCTCTACTAAAAAACACTCCAAAAAATTCTATATATATAAGCTTTAAAAACATAGATGTTCACCCTCAAAAGAACCTCAAACGGTCAAATTTGAAAGCTACAACAGCTATATTTTGAGCTGTTGTGCCCTGGACTTGTCATGCTTTAAACTTGTTGTGCCTTAACTTACCTTATGACCAAGTTTATGCTTATCGAGTCTCATATTTAAACTTGTTGAGCCATCGATGTGACATACGACCAAGTCTATGTATTTTGTTCCATTTGTCATGCCTTGGATTTACACTTTGATTAGACTAATTGATCCCTCGATGAAGGTTGTCATCAATGCTACGATCAAGACTAGGGCTTGACAATTAGTTCCTGCATAATCTGGAGAGAACAACACACATATAAACACAAACACATATATGCACATTGAAGCTTAAACATATCAAAAACAAGTTTTTCTTATTAAACATAAGTTAGCTAAGTCGTGGAGCATTTATGCATTATATTTTCTCATCAAAATAATATTATTACCACCCTTGGTTCATCAGAGAAGAGGGAAGAGGTGAAAAGTGAAGGTCTATCTGAATCATTGAAAGTGATGTGAGCTGGATTAGTGACTTTAATCATATTTAAGGCCCACTAGCGATTTTATTATATGATCCTGGTCCATGTCATAAAAGCATATTGAAGAAATATTACAAGGAGAAGAGTATATATATATTGGAGAGATGCATGCTAGCGGGGGGGAGGGATGGACAAGTGAAGAACATACACGATAGAAAAATAGCAAGAGTATAGCATAGTATTACAAATTTCCATTGTAAATATGAGTATGTTTCTTTTAGTCAAAAGGCACTAAAACCCTTTGTTCAAGCACATTGTTGAGGTGATTTCGGGTTTAATGCAATAAAAAAAAAAAGCCTATTTTCACTAGGCTTTTGGAATTTAACACTTTGATGAAGAAATTTATTTAAGGTGTTTTCTCATCCTTTTTTTACTTTGTTGATTATTTGATTACCTTTTTAGATGTTATGATTGTTATTTTCATGGGTATTGCAATGATGGATTCAATGAAATTGATGAGCTATGACTTGTTCTGATGTTGATTATGATTAATTGGACATCTGACTATTGTTGCTTGTAATCTATTTAAGTTGTGCTTAGTCAATACTGATTAGATAGATAGGGTTAGAGATATTCGGGAGGGATTCGATAATCTATGAAAGCATATCTTCAGTTTTTCGAAGAAATTCATCATAGAGATATACGAGTTTTGACAAAATTCATAAACTCACACACTTTATGCGGTTGAAAATTCTAACTAGAGTAGCAATTTTGATGTGAGCAAATTACTTTTTACTTGATAATAATAAATAAATCGCCTTGTCATGATGATTGATGCTATAATTGGAATTTTGTTACTGTAGGAGGTAGGCGAGTTCTAGTGAGTTTAGTTAGATCTCAATTAATTAACTTCAAATATCAATCCAATGCATTATGTAATTGTAATTCCTAATTTGATTTTGGCATCTCTTAAACCAGGAACTCTCAACAATGTTACTAGGACATTTGTTGAAGTGCTCACTTAGTTTATTATTTAGTTTCAATTAAATCAAATTTCAATAGTTTAGTTTAGGGGAAAATTCGATATCTAGTACTTAGTATGAGCTCCCTAAGAATGTGACGTTGACTCGCCACTATACTACTAGCACAATCCGATGTACTTATCGATTTTTACTCGCTTTAAAATTGATTTTTGTGGAACCATGCAGCTGAATTGATTTTTAAGTGCTTAAAAAGAGCAATTGCTTATATTTGAGAGATTAAAAAAATAAGATGTTATGATCATATGTTGTGCATTTTACACAAAACTTTCTAACCTATCATGTTTTTATCAAGGATGAACCTAGAGAGAGTGTTTATAGCGGCCAGGACCTTTTCACTTAGAAAATATTTAATTATTATAATATATTTAAATTAGAAAAAAAATGTGTTGCATATATGTTTATAATAAAATAAGTTTTATTATAAGATTCTACGTTCGTCCTTGTAATTATAGACGGACTAATAAAGTGCAGCAATTTCGGGGCACTACAAGATACCCAATGGATTTTTTTGATGCATATGCACGTCATGTATTCGTGTTGTAAATTTTGACCAAGTACAAATTAGTAATTCTATAAAGTTATGTTTTTAATCTCGTAGCACATAGTCATGTTACATTATATTTATCATATCCTACTGTTTTGATACGCTAATGAAAACAATATATTGCTTTAATACAACACCTAGAAAGCAAGTCTTAAAATAAAGCATGAAGTGAAAGCTTTTCAAGTAGTCAGGGCAATTATAAAAGCAATAGCGAATCGTGGATTATCAATATTATAATGGTGGTGCTCTTGTTGTTTGGCTGTGATTACACTTGTGATGGTAAGAATGGTGACAGCAGCGGAGAATGAAAAAGAAAAGTGGTCAAAGGAAATGATTATGGTTTATTTTAGGAGAGCTTTTACGATTACATGCACGAGACTATTCAATAAATTATTTAATCATTAAAATAAATATAATAATTAAAATATTAATTATTTTATTAGTTTAATCATGATTATTATGATATGAACCATTTTCGGAATCAATCATGTTAAAATTAATAAAAAATGATAAAATTTCCCTTTATGTTATTATCTAGTACACAAGAATGCTTGATTAGGAGGCCAAATACATACACACACATGTATGGATCTCTTCTAGAGAATATGCTAATTAATTAGAGCAAAATTTTGACTTTTCTAACATATATTGATAGAGTTAATGCTCATAATATGCTAGTAGTAGAAAATTCCTTTTTTTTTTTTTTTTTTTGCCAGAATAGTAATAGAAAATTCAATAGGATATGATTTCTACAAATGATGTTAGAAATACACCAAATGTTCAGATAATTAATGCCACATTGTCCCATGAAAAGCTAGAGATGTATGTGAAATTTGAAGGGATATTGGGACATGGAAACGACTTACCTGCAAGAAGTGGTCATAGAGAATCTGTAATGACTAATGATTTATCTAATTGCTCAAAAAAAAAAAAAAAATCCTGTTTTAAAACTTCTGTTTTTTTTTTTTCTCCAACAGAAATGCTGGAAAAAAAAAAGTGGAATTGAAGTTTTCTAAACTTTAGTCAAATTTTTCACACGCGCAAATATTTTTCAATATGTGATCCCTATCCAATTTCAAGTTTATACGTTTTTAAAATTCTAGCCATAGTCAAATGATGTCTGCCACGACTAATTAATTATAGTGTTAATTACAAAAATTTCATTTATATTTATGCCTATTTATAAATATATGATTTGTGATAATTTAACAAATAGGTAATCTAAGTTTCATGCAATATATCAATATTATTAAATACCATTTGAAAACACATGTTAGTATCGGTTTAAAAAAAATTAATTTAATAAAAATATTTCTAAATAAAATTAAATGAATAAAATATTTAAAATTATACTAATAATCCAAAAAATTGAAAAAAAAATGTAAAATTAATTTTTTAAGATTGGTGAGATATTGGTATATGTCTTTCTAAAATTATTAAATAAAACTGATATTTTTGAATTAAACTCAAGTCACCTATTTGTCAGAAAAATTAACACAGATTATGTATTTGCAAATAAGTCAAATCATATGTAGGTTTTTGGTGATTAACCCTTAATTATAAATGATAAAATTGAAACCAATTTACTAATGAGTGTACATCCTTATTACTCAAAGTATATTCAATAATCTTGAATCTTGATATTTGCTCAACATACCCTAATATCTCTTTTGTTTAAAATTATGCACTCCGATCCTTAGATTTAAAAAGTAAAATGAAAAAGGTTCTCTTTTTTGGTCCAATGTAGCCACTTTGCCTTTTTAAAAAATAAATAAGTAAATTACACCTTGTGTATTTTTTTTTAAATTATTTTACCTTATGGAAAAAAAATATCAAATAAAAGTCTGCAAACCTTTTTAGGAAGATTCGAATGTTTAAATGCACAAATATAATAATTAGAGATAGACACATAGAAGCAAATTCACATTTCCTCTTCTAACGATGCTAATCATACTTTGAATTAATTAAATGATATTGTGCGGAACATAAGCGGATTGGCGTAATGGCTATCATCATCATCGTTATTATTGTGTTAAATGAGCGGATCTGTTATGATATCATGCTTAGCGCACTTTAGCAGGAAGATCATTGTCGAGCTATGTAGATGTACATATCTAATTCTAGATGGCTTAGTGAAATAATTGGAGATTTATCCAGATAATTTCTAGTTTACCAATGTGTTTTGTGTTTTTGTGTGCTGCGTGCGGGCGTGCGTGTGTGGGTGTGTTTTGGGTTGGGGGGGGGGGGGGGGGTGGGTGTGTGTTTTGGTGTGTGTGTGTGTGTTTGGGGGGGGGGGGGGGGGAGGGGGGGGGGGAAGAGGAGGAGAAAGTTACACAAATATCAGTGAGGAAAAAAAAATTACATAAACACAATCTTGTATCGCATTTAACATATGCGATACTATATTTTTAATGTATCCTATGTATTGAATGTGAGAGAAATTCTATGGTTCCATCATTAATTTAGATGGAACCGGTCTCATCATTATCCAACGGCTCACACTATACTCAACTATCATTGAATCACTAAAATACTTAATATTCAAATTATTACAATTGACTAGACGTTCCCATTGACCCAAATGTGATATAGTAAAGTATTAAGTGTTATATCGCATTTAATACAAATGATATAATTATTGAATGTATTAAATGTGATACTCATATTTTCACTAGAACTGCAACATGCAACATACATTAACAACCAATTTGGATTGTTTGATTTTTATCCGTATCTATATATATATTTAATCTGTATTGTATCTTACTTTTATTTGGTTTTGTCACGACTCTAATATGGGGGCCTAACAGGATTTATCTAAAGCCATCATATCACGTGTGCACCCGTAACATGAGAGCCGTCTTGTATGTCAGAGTATACAAGACTCTATTTATTTATAAATATTTATTCTACAAATGATATAATATATTACAGTATTTCAACTATGGAATTTGATTTTCCAATTTCCACCAAGATCGCAGAGAATCGGTATCCCCCACCAAATAGTGAAATTGGGTTTTCAAACTACAACATACAAAATTCAAAATTCATCTAATTTACATTCTAAGTTTCCATATCCTATATCTCTATCTTCAATAAAGTTTGTTGGAGAAGCTCTCTTCACACATTCCTAGCCCAATCCCAGCTAGTAATATTCCTGCACAAAAACTGTAGGGGGGTGAGCGAACCACGGGCTCAGTGAGTTCATTCCTCACTACTACCGGTCACGCAAGTTATCAAACATTAATTATACACTCATGCAAATCTATCTATACGCAATATGAATGCATACGTAATGAATGCAAGCAACACATCTATGGGGGTCCGGAACCATAGACGATGTAGATTTACCTGTCTACACTTCAGTTGTCTCCCATACTTACCCGCATGGGACACCTCGCCTTAACCGTACGAGGCTGCCTGGTGGTTTCGTCCATCCAGACTCACCCAATGCTTAACCGCCATTGGTAACAACAAATATTCCCCAACGTGTTCACGTGATTTACGCTGGTTCATATTTAAATATATATAATGCCAATTCAATGGTCATTGTTACAATCCATCACCAATCTATGGTGAATCGCACAAGTAGACCCCGACTCGGGTAACATCTACTGCCAAAAAGAACCATCACCTATAAAGGTGAATCCGGCGGATAGACCCAAATTCAGGTAACATCTATCGCCAAGTGACCAGTGGACCCAAATTCAGGCCACATCCACTGTCACAACAATACTCGGAAATGTCCCATGTTTATCTCATAAACTCTTTTAGTATAAATTCTTCCTTTTCAAAGGATATAAAAGCAACCTGGAATATTCCAAGTCGGATTTCTTGAAAATACATTTCGAAATACTTTTGATTTCAAAATTGGGACATTTCCTACAAGGGGATCAAGCACATGCGACGAGTATATCCAATTAGTTTAGTCGAATAATTATCTTTATCCATTTATGCAGGTGATCATGCGGATGATAACACTCACATCAATCAGTCATTCCATACAACAATCAATCAACATAACAGCAACAGTAGCAATCACAAGCAAATAGTAGATCATCAGAATTCCCTCACCTGTGGTCCTCGCTAAGCTACTGGCAGTCCGGAATTGATCTATTTTCCTATGAAAGGAAATAACAGAGATTTATTATTGGATTATTTCTGTAAGAGAAGTCTTCCTATAATTTAAAGGTGTTGATCTCTATCGTCGGATATTAAATTAAGTCTGTCATATTAATTACTGTATTGTTAAATAATTTAGTTGGATTCTTATAGGTGCCTAACTATTCTGTATCGGTATTTGGTATAGTTTTTATTAAGGTTTTAATTTCTATAGGAAAGAATATTTATCTGTTATTTGTTTTTATTTTGTTTCTCTCGGTTTTAATTGCTATTTATATTTTTATTCAAAGGATTTGTCTCTTCTTAAGTTCTACCGCTTTTAGTAGAAGATTTTTATTTATTAATTCTTTGCCCGTCAACCTTATCTGTCTCTCAAATTAGTATTTTATTTATTTAAGGGTATATTTTAGTACCTATAACTTTCAAAAGTTATAAAAATAGTATGTAGATGTATCAAATTTCTATTATACTTAAATTTTATTTTTATTGCAAAACAACTAAGTTTAATAGTACAATATTATCAGTAATATTAGTTTGAAATGTTAATTTCAATATTAGTAATAAATACAAGTATAATAGTAGCAACTATCTTCATACTATTAATAAATAACAATAGTAGTGGCAAAATAACATTAGAATTATTGATAATGTAAATATAGTAACCTTAATGTAAAAATAACAGTATAAAATAATCCTAATGACTCGTGAAAAAATATCAATAATACGGAATATTATAAACAGTAGTAATAATAATAGTAATAATCAAACTATATTAGTAGAAACAGCAGTAACCTTAGTATTAGTTTATTGAGATTGAAAATTAAGTGAATTTCTATTTGTGATTTCTTATTCGTTTTAAATCCGATTTGTTGTATAAATAGTCGATTTGATAGTACTCGAAGAGTACTTTATAGTAGTGAAATTATTTTCAAGAAAAGAGACTTGTACAATTTTTAAATTTATGAAGAACATACATAGGTTTCAAGTGAATCCTAATAGTTGTAGTCGAAACTTGTTTTGATCCTATCCAATCATTTCTAATCCGTTTTTGACGAATAAATAGTCGTTTTCTAGTATTTTCCGAGTACAATCCATTAATGGTCTTAGTTTTATCAAACAAAGTCATTAAGGGGACGAAAAGTACAAGAACAGCCCGCTCTGTTCGTGTAGATATGGCAGCAGAAATTCCGTTTTTGTTTTTGTAATATCTAATTCGTTTCTTATCCGTTTTTAACAAATAAGTAGTCGATTTCATAGGATTTTTCGCGTTCTTTCCATTGGTGTGGTCGTTTTTATCTTAAAACAAACACATCAATACAGTTTATTCATTCTTTCCAACGGTCTACATGAGTTATTTGAAGTTTACTTTAGCTTCTTGTAGTTTTAAGTGTAGTTTTGGTTCTTTCTTTCTAAGATTTGGATTCCTACACTTCTAATTCTTCAAGTTGATGTGTTTATATACTAAATAGTCTAAATAACATAAATATACTATTGGATTAATCTTGATAAATTTTATAAGACAATTTCTATAAAGCAACATGACGAATATTGAACTTATTGTAATTCTTACCTTGTTGGACCATAGATGGGGTTTGACTCCTCCTTGTTGATAAAATATGATCTAAAGAGGAAGTTAGGAAGATGAGTAACTAAAAAAATTAATCTACTAAACTAGTATATGTATGTACATAATCTTACCTTTTAGATATGATTTACCAAAGGCTATTTATCTTGATTTTTGGTGTTGTTTGAAAGAGGAAATGAATAGGTTTGAATGTGGTTGATGCTTGAATGGGTTGTAGGATGTAGGACAAAAGTTATATTTGCTTTAGAGCTCCTTAGAGGTTGCCTAAGTGAAGGAATTGATGAATGAAAGTGGCTGCTCGTTTTTCCTTTTGTAGCTAAGGTTTCAACTAGTTTTTGTAGAGAATTTGAGCTATTTTTGTGTCTAACTTAAGGCTATATATATGTACTAAGGTTAGGCTAAGTTAGGACACTTAGAGAGAGGGTTTTGAGCTTGATAAATACAAGTTTTTGGTTGATGTTTCTCGGGTGGAAATCTGATGTGAATTTAAGGACGAATTTTTGATGAATTTGTGTGAAATTTGTGGCTGATTTCAAGGGGAATTAAATGTGTTTGTTTGGTAGTTAATTAAGTTCATTGATGTGTGGAAAATAGGGGCTTAAGTTGCACAAAAATCGGGTCAAAATCAGATCAAGTCTAAGGTTGAAATTTGAAACTCTGCTGCAGTCCTATTGGTTGTATTCCTTCTGTTGTAGCTGCTGTTTTGGGATTTTCTAGACCAATTAGAGCTATGTTTGAATTTGATTTGAGTTGGATTTTTTCTTTATTTAATGTTGGTTTTATGTGAAGTGTTGTGGTTGGGTTAATTGTCATTTTCATGTTGAATTTTCGTGTTCAAATTGGGTGAATGTGAATGCTGCAGTTTTTTGTTGGAATATCCTCCTCTTCTGCAGCTGTGTTGATCGGGTATTTCAAGACCATTTGTGAGCTAATCTTGTTGCTTTTTGAGTTGAAATTCTTAACTTTTAATGCTAATCTTATGTGGAGTGTTTTGATTAGATTAAAGGTCATTTTCATATTGAAATTTTGATGCTCAAATCTGGTCCAATTAGACGTGGAAGTTGGGAAATTTCAATGCATCCGAAATTTGTATTGCTGTACTGTCCTCTGTTTCCCAACCGTAAATTCTTTAGCATGGACTTCAGCATGTCCTCTGTTTTCATTGAAATTCCAGCCGTGAAGTTCCCTGTCATGCGCGTGGAACAATCCTCCTACTCGTCTGATGCTGCTGCTTCAGCGTGGAAATTCTGTTCTGCGCGTGGAAAGATCTGGAGCATCCTTTGTCTTTTGTTCCAGCGTGGAGGACTTTCTACAATTTTATTCCATTTGTTCCAGCGAGAATTGGATACGAGGGTGTGTGGAATGCGGCTGGAAAACCATCTTCCCGCGCCGTCCATGTTCTCGCAATTTCCCATTCCCAACGTGAAGACTTTTCCAGCGAATTCCCACCGTGAAGACTCTGTTCCAGCTGGGGATGGTATATATATGTATATATTTTACTCTGTTCTGCGTGAAGGAATTTCGGCACGGAATTGCTCTGTTCTCGTGATGGATTTGCTTTGGCGTGAAGGATTTGTGGCCACCGACTTCTCCTTGCTCGTGAAGGAATTCTGCAGCCATAAAATCCCACTTGTAGCCAAGAATATTTAATTCCATACAGAATGTTCCACATCCTCTGTTTCATGCCAAGGACCTTGCTTTGTTCAATGGTGGAGTCTCCAACAACGTGTTGGATTTACAACGCATTTTATATATTATATATATATATTTAGATTCTCCTCTGTCCGTGATGTATTTCCAGCGGTGGTTTCCATATTATATATATATATATATATATATTAATCGATTTGGTTATTATTTGCTTAATAATTAACAATTTAAAATATTTTAGCAAACATTAATTTTTTTCTTTTTTTTTTAAACGTGTATTTATTACTATTATATACAAGTTTTATCGTAATAGAATTTTCTAAGTTCCTATAACAATTCTAGATTGTTTATGTATACAAATTTTTAGTTTACATGATTTATTATTTTAGTAGTTTAACTTACGTGATTTAATTTTCAAGTTAAATTAGGAACCGAGTCTTAACAATTTCAGAATTCTCTAACAAATATAACAACGAGTTTTGAAATTTTTATTTCAGATTTAAATTAATAATTATTGCTCGGTATTAGTATCTATTATGTATTGATAATCCTAATAATTCATTTTTAGATTATCGTACTATACCAAAAGTACTGTTAATAGATTGTATTTACCGGGTTTGAAATTAATCATTTGTTATTGTGACTTAAATTCAAGGTTAACTATGATTTCTTATTGAACTAGTGATTATTTTACCAAATATTACGTTTTATTGTATAGGAGTTATCTATAATAACATATTTTGTCTGGTGCTACTTAATATTGTTATTAGATTTTGAATACTATTATTTCATTAGTTAACAAGCATATGATTTATTCCTGAAGTATTGAGCTTAAAGCATTCAGTAATTTTATATGAACGATTGGTTTATCGTCGTTTTAAATTATTTGCGATCATAGAAGTTACAGTTTGTACTTCGAAATATTTATTTTTTATTATTTTTTTTTATTGGTAACGATTCTTAATCTTTCTAACTATAATCAAATTCATTCTTTGATATTTTTAAATCGAGAAAAATTTGGAGTGATTTTTACTACTTGTTCCAATCATTATAAATAATTATGTATTACATTTTTAGTATTTGTTAAAATCAGGTTACGTAAAATTAGAGGGATTACAGGTTTGTTTGATATGTTTAAAAGTAAAAATATCTATTTTTTGTTCGTATCTATTTATTAAAAAATAGTCTAAACTGAAACGATGATGTGTTGTCAGCACATCAATGAACCAAACAAATCCTAAAAATGCTATATTGCATATAATAGATGTGATATTGCATAGGTGATCTAATAATGTTTTTATATAACTAAAATTTGGGCTAATGTCACTAATACTATCTTAACCTTACCTAAATGTTCAATTAACTATCTCAGCTTCAAATTTGATTATTATTTTTACATATTTTGCCAGTACACTTTTTATTTTGATAATTTTCATCATTATCTTTTAATGATAGTTAGTTATTTTATTTATCATAATAATTGCCAAAGTTTAAATACCATTCGTGACATAAACCCAAATAATAATAATAATTTTTTTAATTGAATATAATTATAAAAATAATAAAATTATTTTGTTGAATAAATACATTAGTTAATAAAAAATAAAAACAATAAAGTACAATTTCTAACTAATTTTTATTTTGAATGACTCCTAAACTGGGCTTACTTAACCCATCTCTAAACCCAATAGCCTATTCTAAGCCTAGTCAACTTAATCTCATATTTTAATGGGCCTATCCAAATTATCTTGACGTCCATTAGTCTAAAATAATTCAATTACCTTATCTCTAAATCTGATATCTCAATTCTAACCTATTTAAATTACTCTCAAATTTACATGGGCTTACTCTAGTTATCTTTAGGCTCATTAGCTTTAAAATAAGTCAATTACCTTATCTTTATCTTTTATGGGCTTAAATCTAAAATGTAGGCCCTGATACCCATTACTCAACTCTAATTGGGCATAAATCTAATTATTTAAATTCATTTATCCATTTCTAGGTATTGGAAACCTATTGGACTTGAATATAATTTCTCGGGCCCAAAAATCGATACATATGCTTAGTGTTGAGTTAGGTCTAATTAGGAATTAGAAAGACCTAATAATTTAAATAAGATTTAATTATAATCTTTTAGGCTTATATTCAAAATATTAAGTCTTATATCAAAATTAATTCGTATTAGAATTAAATTCAAAACCTAAGCTCAAATTGATCCAAACTCTAAATTATAACTCTTAATGGACCCACATACATTTCCAAAGCTCATAAATTTAAATATAATAACAATTAGTTATAATACTATTGGGTTTAGTCTAGGTTCCCTAAAAGCTAAATAATTCCAAATAAGAATTTTAAAAATAAATCCAATGGGTTTGATCATAATTTATGAGCCTAATTCCTAAAAGTCCATATTCCTTATTGGACTCATCTTCAATAACGTAAGCCTATATAGTTATCTTTAGATCTAATACATATTCTATGAACTTAACTAAAATTACTTAAGCCCATTACCTTAAAAAATATTCAAATCTTAATTAAGGTTTTATATCATATATGGCCTTATCTTAATTAATTGATTGAATATAATTTAATAAATAAAATATTTGATTTAATTCTTATGAGATAACTTTTTTCTGAGTTTCTTCACAATAATGATATTTTATTAGGTATGTAGTGACACGTTTGTTGCTTACTATGATAAACATCTTAAAATGGATTTAATACTTGAAGATGGCTAAATAATTGCTTGATTGTGCTTGTCCGTTACCTTTGATGTGAGTTGAGGAGTGAGAACCTTGTTGAGCGAAATGCCAATACGGTAGTTAGTCACTTAAGTCATCGATGTTGGCTTGATAGGTAACTAATAGGGGCTACCACCTACATTTAGTGAGAAATTGCTTATGTATAGTGCATATTTTTAGGGCCGATTGAATCACATAATGTGATGGACTGAAATAGGTAAGGATGTCTAATGATTGTGAATCTTAGATGAGGTTACTGCATAACTAAAGTTAGGAGATAAAATGTGTTCAGTCTACCTTATCAACTCCTTAAATAGTTACTGTTGCTTAGTATCCTTTGATTCCCAGCGTGTTGCTAGTATTTGAATACTCTACTTGATTGGCACATCTAAATTAAAAGATTCAAATTGTTGGTTGTTGCATTTACATTTAAACTAAGTGTATATGATCATATCATAAGTGCTTATGTTATTTTCATACTAGGTCTCGACTCATTCTTTTCTTTTTTAGGTGTTGATGATGACTTTGTTCTTGATTGCTGTAATTACTAGGCATACAAATTTAATATTAAGAGTGGTTAGACGAGTTCAAGTTGTAGATATGCTAGCTAGTATTATTTTTCTTTTAGAGAGTGTTAGTTATTTGTTTAGAGACTTTTTAGATACTTACTATGTATAAATCTTATGCAAAACTTTATTTTTCAATTGCATACCAAATGTTTACAAAACCTAATCAAGAGTTTTTTCAATCTAAAATTGGCTAGAATTTCACTTAGTTAGTCTTTCCATATAATGCTCAAGTATTATATGTGGAGGAACTGTTAATGTCATAGACGTAAACTTGAATAAAAGTCGAACACAATGAAGCACATTCCATACATCAAATCATAGGATTTGAAATTCCTTCATCATGGCTGTGGTAGCGATGAGGAAAAATGGTGGTTCAAGTCAAAATTTTTGGAGGTGTAAAAGATAGTGAAACAAATGGGTTTTACCTAAGTGGTGGTGGTGGTGGTGATGGCATGTCATGGTAGTGAGTGAACAGTGAAGGTGGTGCTTCTGCTATGGTGTGGCCATGCCTTTATGTGGGTTCACATTAGCTGGATTACTGGTCATATGAAGGTTGATAAGCCATTTTTCAAAGTCTCGATGTGAGAGTTTTGCAGGTTACCAAAATCAAAGTTTGCACTTTTTTAGATCTATGAGATGTCAAGAATCCAACAAGACAATTTTTTTTCTTTTGAACTCAAATGTGGATAAAAAGATTTTAGGGAGAAGGTGGCTTTGTGCTCATGGAGGTTCTTGAGAGAAAAGTACTTTTTTTTATTTGTCTTGGAACAAAAACTGAGTCCAAAAATTATTGTTCGTGTCTCTCTCCTCTTAAATGTCTTTCTTTAATCAATTACCGTTTCATTTTCTAGAAAATTTGAATCAAGGATAACTGAAATAGCCATAATTTCCCAAATCATATTTTATAAATGTGTTAATGAATTTATGCATGATCATGAAGCATGATGAATATGATTTATGTTAGTTTATGATATATATATGTTGTGTTAATGTGTTTAAATATCTATATTTCTTAGTGTAACTAAATATTGAGTTTATAAATTTATAAATGCAATAAAGTGTATGAAAAATTGTTTGAAATAAGTTAAATATGTTTAATATATATTTCCAGTTTTAGCAAAAAATTTGGATACAAACAAGCCTTAAATGCATTGATTTTAGGCCAAAAATCAAGCCCAAACCCATGACAATAAAAGCCCACTCTTAGGCAGCCTCAAAAGTCAATATTTATATAAATATCAAGCCTAAATTATGCAAAATTCATGTGAAAAATAAGAAAAACCAATGTGACCCAATAGAGAAGCCAAAGACACCATTTTTCATCTTCCAAAGCTCACCCAATTCAAGCCCAAACGTTACCTAAATTGTTCTCAAGTAAGACCATCATTTTTTTGTAGCAAGACCATAAAACCAAGCCTAAGACTCTAAAGGTATGTGTTTGTTGTGTTAAGAATATATTTGTTAGTTTAAGGTTTTGTTAGAATATGAGTTTTTATGTTAAAATGAGTTTTGACGATTTACATATGTTATTTGTATATGAGATAGGATTTTGATGATATATGAGTTGTTGGTGTGTGCTAAACGGGTAACAAGCAGTGTTGGAGTGCATGAAGTTAGAAATGAGTAGGGTTAAGGTAGTTTAGAGTAAACTGTATAGGCTAAATGAGGGTAGATGATGATTCGTGATTGAAATGGTAGAAATGAGTGTTTGATGAGGTTGAAATGAGATTTTTAATGTTAAAAGAAGTTAGAATACACATATAGGTCAAGGTTTGGTATTAGAAATGTGTTGAGATGAAGTTTGGAAATGAAAACTTGGGTAAAAAGTTGCATTTTCGAACAAGGGAGGCTTGTAATTTTTCGAAAAATTTGTGCTACAATGTACGCCATCTCAATGCCACTGGCATAGGGTCAGCACTACTAGTGTACGCGGCAACACCGTCGATGTTGGGGATATCTACGGGCGTGGACCAACCCCATGAAACTCTCAGAAATTTTGAAAATTTTGAGTTGAAGTCTACACCAGCTCAATGCCATTGGTATAGACCACAATACTGCTGGCGTTTGTGTTAACGTTGCCAGTGATGGCAAGCGTAGAAATTTTTGGTACAGACTACACCGCCTAAACTTCGCCGGCGTGACCCCTAAAGTTTTCCATTTTCAAAACTTCATCAAACATTTTCTTTAGCTTATTAAATTGTGTTGTGATGATTTTATGGGTTTGTATGAGTTTGTTAGATGTATAAATAATATGTTATGACTTTGTTTTGGATTCATTTGAATTTCATGGTTGTTAAGCCTAGGATAGTTATATTCTATGCATGACCTAAAGTGTTTATATTGATTTGAATTGAATTTCCTTGTAACAATGATAGATACTCCTTTGAGTGCTTCTATTGGCTCTCTTCATAACACAGGTACGTAGTAATATGCTTGATTCTTTGCTTAGGTTAGGCATACTCTAAGTGTACTTTAATTTAAGAAAAACTTAAGGATTGTTTGTATGATTGTCTTTTATGCCATTGAATCCGGTTGGGGGAGCGGCACCTTGTTTAGATTGGGGGCATGATAGTTTAGGCACTTAGACCACCCCTGTCATGATGCAATGACTTTCATAAGTGGTTCTTAAAGAGAAATAATATGATTTAATTGAATTATTTATGGGAACATTTGAATTAGGTGATATTATGGATTAAGTTAAGTAAAGTTGTGAAATGGCTATAAAGCCTAGAGGAAGCTACTTATTTGTTATTGGATAGATTTATCTAGGAGATATAAGTATCCAAACTACTTATATCAACCCCCTAAGCGTCGAGATCGTTACTCAGGTTCCCCCAGATACCCATGTTGTCCAAAGTTTGAATACTCCAGTGATGCTTGGTTAACTAAAGATTATCTAATAACTTAATGATTGTGGCATTGGCATGTAGCCTAAGCTTGTATGCCACTAGGCTTGTGTTTTCATTACTTGCATATTGGGCCTTTGGCTCATATTTTATTAATTTCAAGTGATGACAACGATGAGTTTTATGCAAGTATAGGCTATAGTATAGACTTTGAGGACTTCCTAGATGATGGGGGACTAGATGTTAAACCATAGATCTTGATGGATTTCTTTTTGTAATAGACTAGCTTGATATAACTCTAGATATGTTAATAGATATTATAGCTTTGTTTATCTTTATGTCTTTTGTATAAGGCTTATTAGCCTTTGTTTGTAATACCTATACTTAACTATATATGTTTTAAGCTTATATTTCTTATGAAATGTGATGATATGTTTTCTTAAAAGATTTTTAAAGTTAATAGTTTTCAAATTTGTTATTTTGAAGATTTAGACAAACAATTATTCAAACACTTCTTGTAAGACAACCTTACATATAATACTACAGATTATATGTGATTGGAGATCCGTAATCACCTAATTTAACTATAGGGGTGAGGTCGGGTCTTTACAATAACATTCACACAAAAATTAATATCAACTTATAAAGATTTAACCTATTCTAATATAGGTTCACTTTCATTTTCTTTATTTCCTATAGTCCTAATTAGGTAACCAATTTAGGTTGGGAGGGTTTGAATTGGTTATAACTTTTTGCACAAAATAAAATCCCCTTGTTGCTTAGATTAATTTGGCATGAAATTAATGTATGCAATATAAGAACTTAAAACAGTAAAGAGATATGTGCAAATTAAAAAAGGAGATAAGGGAGAAAAGCTAAGACAAATGATATAAAGTGGTTGATCTTGTACCTAAATCTACTCTTCCAGTTCCAAGCCGAGGATCTCGTAATTCACGTAGGTATGTTCCATTAATCCAATCAAAGCTTGATTACAAATAGTTCAAATTCACTCTACACAACCTCCTAGCTTCACCTTAATCTATCACTGCTTATAGTGTCTATTTGTAATACAACTCAAATGTAAGACACACTATAGTTGCTTCTCCAACAATGGAGTGAGCAAAAATCAAATAGAGTTACAGTAGGATGAGAATACACAAAAATCACATAAGAGTTTACAATAAAAGTTTTCTTTTATATGTTATGATTTGAATTCTTTGGATATTTAAGCTCTTTGTCTTTAATGGTCATAAGCTTGATGCCTTCAACATTCATGATTTAGTTATGAAAAATAGGATAAGCTTCCTTAGAAATTTTCATATGATATATTGGCATTCTTTTTCTTGGAGTTAATTTTTGTAGTTTAATTAAAATTTGAATGTTGTAAATCGATACTTGATAATTATCATGAAACTGCCTTTTGTTCATCTTGAAAAACTTATGTAAATCTAAGCAAATCTTGTGTAAACCAATCCTCAACAGTCTACTTAATATCTCTTAAAAATAGAAAGGTTCCAGTCGTGTTTATCTTTAAGTTATTTTTAAACGTTAACTTGACCATCTTGATAATCATTACCTCTAATATTCATATCTTCAAGTCTTGTCAACCAGAACATAAAAAAATTAAAGTCTAGCTTAAATTTGCAGCAGCTTTCATGCAATATAAGTTTCTTGAAACTGTAGAATTCCTCATGAAAGTGTAAACTTAATGAACTTGAACATCTTGATTGAATCACAGTGGATTATATTCCTCCTTAGCAGAACATATGAATCCATTACCTAAATATATTCATCTTTTGGAGGTGGGCCTTGAAAATTGTTAAACCTTGATTTGAAACATGCTACAAACAATCTGTGCAGAAATTGTGATCTTTAGTTTAATATATTTCTACTTTTTGGAGTTCCTTTTTTATGAGACTTTAGCTTTATTTTTTCATCAGTATACTCTTTGGAGTTCCTTTTGGATTGCCTTTTTACTTCAATGTACATATCACTATACATTCTAGACAAGGCTCTTGATAACTTGATGCTTATTCAAAATTTCCTCTTTTTCTTTAACTCAAGTCTGCACACTTGGTAAACTTATTGGAAATTTCTTTATGCTTTTGTTATCATCAAAATTACTTTATAAAGAACTTACATTTCTGACTGTTTTTTTATCCAGCTCTCTCACATTTCTTCATCTTTTTTTTTTTTTTTTCATTTTTTTCTTTCTTTTGTTTTCTCCCCCCTATGTAGAGCATTGAGAGTTTGGTGTGGAATTGACACTTGTTCAATTATAATAGTAGGGTTTTGCCACATAGGCGGATGGAACTAACACCATTAGTACATGTGGCAGATAATGAATGTGTCCTTGAAAAGTGACTTCAAGTAGTAAATTAACTTTTTAAAGTAGAAGTAGTTAATTACTATTTTGGTAAAGTTTAGAATGCATTTGTGTTATTAACCCATTGTAAAATTGTGTCATGCAATTTTTCTACTTTGAATACATTTTCCTCGAATCATTTAGGATCTATTAGGTTTGCCTTATTCTAATCATTTTGGTATCTTATTTGTTATTTTCAAACGTACCGTTTGTCAAGAAACAAATATAGATGAAAAACATATATTTTTACTCATAAGCAAATCAAACACCAGATACAAATAAAATATGTTCAGATAAGATACAGATAAAATACAAATATAGATAAGATATAAATAAAAATTAAATAATCCAAAATAAATGTATAACCTAAACATTGTTTCAAGACTAAAATTAGTAAATGCTATGTGATTTAAATGATGATCTTGTGTGAATACTCTATCTATGCTTGTTGATTGATAGCTAGATTTTACACACTTGGTCAAGCACCCTAACTCCACTTTCCATTTTCTTCTTATTAGTTATTTTTAGTGTAATTGCCTTTTCTAATGATTACTTTAATATCTTTTTTGTAATATAAAATAAAATAATTTATAAAGAAGGTAAGGAAATGTTATATGTTATATTATGAGAAGGCAAAATAGTCTTTCATAATAAAATATAACAATATCTGCCCACTTCTTACCTACATAACTTTTTTCTTTTCATAGTTACACCCACAATCCTCAAGCCCTAAAATACTCTTTTGAGAGAAGCTCCGTTAAAAGACTATCAAGAGACTAGAAATCAAGGTAAATTTCTCTCTTTTCCTTTAATAGCCTTAAGAGTTTTCTTTCATAAACTCGTGTTTCTGGTGTCAAGGTGTTCGCATTTAGGGGGAAAATCAGGAAAAAGCCCTAATCGTTTGTTGTTGTTTTTTGTGGTTGTTGTTTGTGAAAGAAGAGAAGATTGTTTTATTTTAGGTAACATGATTACAAAAGTGTTTATGCATTGATAAGTGTATTTTTGGAGTTTTTTCTGGTTTAAATTCAAGAAAAGATGTTTATGGAGTTTTTTGTGTTTTGGAGTAAAGTGGGGTGCGATCAAGAGTCACTGTAATGATCTCCTTGGGAGTCTCGAGTTTTGGCCGATCACAACCAATGCAAAGGCCATGAGGCCTGTCACTACTCCTACTACGATTATGACAGAGGCTGTGATGGCCATCATATCCTCTATCACGAGCATGATATGAGGAGTAATCATGTTTTCTTTTGCTTCCAAGTTTATCATGCCCTCCATCACAGTCGTGATCAATAGGGGATGTTATAATCTTGTTTTTATCCTTATTTTGACCTTTCTAAACACTTAAACCCTTGGCTTAACATCTACCACACCTAAACCTAAGTAAAGTAATAATAGTTCTTGATAACTTAGTAAGCTAGATAACCTTAGAAGTATGTTTTCTTTCTAAAATCAAGTTTTGAGTTAGTATTTGTTATATGTGATCAAATGATTTCATTTTATTGAATTAACCATTCCATGTGTCATATCAAGTACATCTTACTTGGTTGTTGATTATAAGTTAATTGCAAATGAACTTAACAATATTTAGCTTTAAATGGTTTGTTGTTTGTCTTTGGCTAGGTTTAGTAGACTAGGAGTATCAGTGTCACTAAGACAACACCTTGATGATCTGTTTGTATTGTTGTCCCGAGTGGAGTTACACAGAGATGATTTGGTGGTCTAGGAGTGGTATAAGTACTGTACCTAAGGTGTTGGGGAGTACCCAACACCAATATATATAAGTATCTATATATGTATATACGTATTTGCTTGTCATGGAGTCATGAGTTATTCCTAGTTTAGGACTAGTTCTAAATAGTTCTAAATTGTATCAGTTGCCTGGTTAATAAAAAATAATAAACTATACTGTTGCATATATTATCATGTTGCTTGTGAATATGTATGCCATTTGTTCATGTGCATGTAGTTGTGGTTTGGCGTATTAGGCTTTACGCCCATTCCACTTTACTTTTTTAGGAAAAGTGATGATCTAGTATTTTGTTTATTTAACCGGTTATGATATTTACATGGATTATGGGAAAGACGATTGCGGAGCCAATTTTCTAGTTGATTACTAGATATAGATTAGGATATTGATGACAATAAGACAATCCTATTTGTTTCATCATATTTTGATCATTTTAGTATTATATTTTTATTGTTTTCAAATAAATATTTGTTAAGAAATAGAGTTGATGAAAAATTGATGGTATTATTAACAGACCAAATAGATACGATGCAGATATTATACAATATAAATTCAGATACAGATTTAATACAAATACGATATAATAAAAATCAAATAATCCAAAAGAACGCTTAGACATCAATGAAGTTTCAGCAATAAAAATCCAAAACACAAAGGCATTATTGAAGGATCAAGGTAATATTTTCGCTTTACTGATAGGAAGTCATATCAATGGCCTTTTCACCAAGCTACATCAAATTTATGCCTTTGTGAACTCAAAATAAATCATGTTGAATATAATGCAACGAACGTATATCTGGCCGTTGCCGTCATTGCATGCGACAATGCAATATATTTCGTACTTTGGGAAGTTGAGACACACACACGAAGCCAAGCACTGGGGTATCCTCAGAGCAGCCCTGTTGAAACTTATAAGCATTAACCTAGACATCATCATGGGTCGGTTCCGAACCAGAAACCGACCTGACCCGTCACCGGCGGTTCCTAAACCGGGAACCGGCCCGGCAATGGCGGGTCTGAACCGGTAAAGGACCCGTCGGTTCTGACGGGTCCTTACGGTTCCATCCCTAAAAACCGTATGACCCGGCGGTTTTGGAACCGTCGATTCAAGAACCGGCAGAACCGGCGGTTCTACACCATAGAAATTATAAAAAAAAGTAAGAAAAAAAGAAAAGAAAATTAAAAAATTGTAATTATAAAATAAATATTTAAAACTATTTTTGCATAAATAATAAAAAATTTATTTCCTATTCACAATATTTAATGTGTTATTATTAACAACATAAGTAATAATTACATTTGAAATCATATATTGTTAAATTTATGTAGACTTCTAATCAAAGTAGACTTTTTTTTTTAACAATGTGTGATTCATTTTTTGTTATTGAGAATTATTTATATCTTTGAATATTTTATAGTGTCACATTGCTAATATAACAACTAAAAAGTGCAACTAATTGTATATAAATAAATACATAATTATAAAATTTCTTTTAACTAATACCATGAACAATTATTGTTAGGCTCAATATTATTTCAAGTTAAAAATTTATTTTGTATTTTTTCTTAGTTAAATTAAGTAAATTATTTAATTGATTTTTTATTTTTTTCATGGTTCCGGTTCCTCTAGAACCGGAACCGACCGTGAGAACCGGCGGTTCCTAAGAACCGGGAACCGGACCGGCTCCCACGGGTCCGGTTCCGGTTCCACCACTTTTGGAACCGAGAACCGGCGGTTCGGGTCCGGTTCCAGACCCGAACCGGGACCGTGACGATGTCTACATTAACCACCACTATCAATCATGTTCTTGTGAGGTTAAATATGTAAACTTAATAAGTAATACATGTTAAGTATAATTATATATATATATATATATACGGCGAATAAATATTAATCATATTTTGACCATTATTGTATTTATAAATTATGAATAATAATTATTTAAGAAACTATCAATGAGGTATATATTATTATTAAATATTTTTTCTGTATAAACTGTGCACATATACAATTTATTTTAACATATAATCATATCTATAAATATGAATGATAATTATTTAAGAAATTATCTCCGGCATGTATTATTATTGAATATCTATCTGTGTAAGTTGTACACGTGATGCAAAAAGCATCATTAAGTGCGTGGGGGAGCCGCCGGCACCCGCAGCATGAGATGCTTCTCAACTTCTCAATCATGAGCATAAAACATAATTAAGTACTGGTGGGCCGGAGGTTGCAAACTTCTGTTTCCCTTTTATACCAATTAAACATAGTGCTTTTACAAAAGTGAAAAACATTAAGGAATCAAAATGAAAGGAAAAAAAGAAAAAAGATAGGAAAAGAAAGAAAAAAGAGTGGTTTGAGTTGAACTGAAAATTTAGGTAAATATTAACATTTCATAAATTTATTGTATTGCATTATTAATAAAGTAGTTATATTGGGTAAAACTCATTTCTACCTTATTTAAAAAATTATTAAAATATTAATTATACATCTAATGCATGTCGCCTGTAATAAATATCATACTTATAAGAAGTGAACATCATATTTAATACATGTGTCTCGAATTAAAGTTGCAATGGTATTTAATTTATTATCAAATTTTGATATATTTGAAAACAACAAAATCTTTAGTTATATTGGAGTATTTTTTTTATACATTGATCTACTGGGATGTGACTTGAACTGCTTGGTAAAACTAGAAGGCACCCATACTGTTTAATGAAAAGGCAAGTACCTAAGGGCTTAAGAGTTACTTTATTTTACCACAAAATAAAATAGTTATTTTATTTATTCTTTTCATTTTAGACATGTCCATTGTTATTAGAGCTATGTAAATGGTATGGGTTATGCAAGTCAATTCATTTCCTTTTTTGAGAAAAAGAAATTTAATTCAAAAAGGAAAAAAGTAGGTTGGCTACAAACTTCAACCCTCATTAATGTGAAGATCATTTTAGCCTACCTTCATACAAACCGGGTGAAACATATGTCTATCAATATTGTAAAAAAAATTACATGAATATAAATTATACAAAAATAATTGTATAAATACCAATGCGAAATTACATTTTGAATAGACGTTTCATAAATTGACACATGAAATGCTCTTTGAAGATACGATTTAGCCAAAAGTCATACTAGATATCAGCATGGATCGGGTTTAAATTGGGACCCACCTTAAATTGTGGTCGTTGGTTCCATACTTGAGAACGGACATGCAAGATGGTTATGGACCACCATATGACTCGTCAATTCTGGCGAGTCAAGGTGGTTCGTATGGTGAACCTCGTGGGTTACTCGAGTATCAAGATCGCCACTGAATCGTGAACCGATGGTTTCGATCTGGATCCGCCTAGAACTTAAAAAAAAAAAACAAAAAAAAAATCAGAAACATACAAAAGTTGCCATAATTTGAAATAGCAAATTCTTCTTTTTCAACCTCACAAATATATATATATATATATATATATTTTTTTTTCTTTTATTTTTCCTTTTCCTTCACTCATCCCCAAATCTTAGCTTCAAGTTGGAAATTTTTCGAATATGACCCTACTAGTTTTGTTGAATTGAACCCTACCCACAACCAACTTCCTTTCTTCATAGTCAGAAACTTAAATTACGAATTTTTTCTCCATAATTTCTTATCATTCTTTTTTTCAACAGGGGTTTTAGAAACTGTGACTAGATAGATAAATTTTTTTTTTTTTCATGTAGTCAGCCATAGAGTTGAATCTTAAAATTCTAACTTATGGTTTGTGAATGAAAAATAAGGAAGTTTCTAGGTCTAGTCTCATAGATTTATCATTTTTTCAGTTCTTTTAATTGGGTCTTTTTTTTTTTTTTTTTAACTTTAACTAGGTATGAGTTGGTTTTCTTGTTATAGTCAATCATGTAGTTACATTTGATTTTGTGCTATCTGTTGAAAGGGTAAAAAAAAAAAAAAAAGAGAGAATGGCTTCTTTTTATGGTTTTCTTGGATATGAATTTAACTAACAGAAAATTAGGGGATGTGATTTCCTCTGGGAAAATGGATGGAGGGGGGGATAGGGCTCTGGTTGCTTTCATTTAGGAAAATGATGTTAGGGGATGTGATTTTGTATGGGAAAATGATGGTAGGGCCTGGTTGCTTTTGATAGATTTATAATTATGAATTTTTTTTTGCTAATTTAAAAAAAAAATTCTAATTCATGGTTAGCAGCGAACTGGAACTAGAACCAAAATCTCCAGAACCGGCAGTTCTATGGAACAGTGAACAGGCCCTTGTCTATTGGTTCTGGTTTTGGTTCCAGTCGGGTCCTAGACCGATCCAAGATGTCAATATGTAAGTCATGTAGTGGCGAATCACATCTTCAAATGGTGACTTGCATCTTTAACAAACGTTTCGTATTTGTTGATGAATCACATCTTTAAGATGAGATTCATATGCAAATTCGTGAATCGCATGTTAAAGATGAGATTTTGCATTGGTATTTTGGTAATTAATTATGTAATTAGCGTTTAAGTAATTTTTACTTGATAAGTTGGTAATGATACAATTTTCTCCACATAAACCACAAGTTAAAGTAGACTGACTTATTGTGGGTTGTCTTGGCCCACAAACCCACGTTGATATATATATATATATATATATATATTGTTGATCATTCATTTCATATTAATAGATTTTATGTTTTAAATCTTCAATTTAAATTGCAATTAGGTTGTTATTTAATGATTGATGATGAATCGATACTTTTTAGGTGCTTCTGTAGTCCTGTGGATTGGACCATCCAGTCACTAATCTAACCATTAAAATAAAAATAGTAATTAAAATATTAACTATTATAGTGATTTGATCATGATTGGATATGACATGAACTGTTGGATAGTGACAGGATCGATCCTGTCAAATTTAATGATGGAACCATAGAATTTCTCTGCATTTGTAGTGAAGGTGTTGTTATATGTTATGTTTTGTTTTTAAAAATTTTATCATCTAAATTATATATTTAAAAAATCAATTATTTAAGTGAAATGAAGACAAACACAAAAAAAATATTGTGTAAAATAGAATTTTTTTAAGAGTAGAATTTTTTTAAGAGCTTTTTTTATTTTTAATTAAAAAATAACATATACTTTTAGTTTATTATATTATCATATTAAATTAAAAAAGGACAGTTTTACAACCTACCAACCTGGATGAATTGGGCTAAAAATCTGATCATAATTATAACGCGGGTAAAAGCAAATTGACCTATATAATCTAAGGATTAAAGCGAGTGGATTGACCCGCACAATCTGCATGCATAGCTCTCCATTATATGTATAATAATCATCCTTTTATATGTAATATAATAAGTAATCATGAGTGATGGTTGAAAAATAAAGAAAGAAAGAGTAACCACGAAAGGTGGCTGACAAAAATTCAAGTCCAGTTTTGCTTTCCCCACCCTGCTAAGTGAATCCGTGTTGTAAAGGATAACTTATTCTATCTAAGACTTTTTTTCTGTATTTCTTTACACTGGAAAAGGAAACATTTCCAATTTCTCCTCCTATTTTTATATTTGCTTTGTTTCCTTCTTTTCTTTTTTCGTTCCATAAACATTTGCTTCTATTTTAACTTTTCTTAATCTATTGGTAATAAACTATTTAACCATTACAATAAATATGGTAATTGAAATATTAACTATTTTAGTGGTTTGATCACGGTTGGATATAGTGTTAACCATTAGATAATGATGGGACCGGTTCTATTAAAATTAATGATGAGACAATATAATTTTTCCAAACTATTTTATCAAATTAGATAAAAAGTTAGTGTTTATGATAGATTCGATAAATTTTCATATTTTCCAAATTTCTATACTACTTTGCATTTAGGGATGTCTTTGCCTTTAAAAAGTGGAAATTAAAAATTGAAGAGGAAGGAAATTATGGGTTGGAAATTTTCACATTCCATAGTTTAGTGAATGAAAAAATTAGATTAGGGAAAGAAATCAATCTTTTACAAATTAGAAAAAAGGAGAGGCTAAAGTGGGAGGAAAAATAAAAGCCAAATTTTAAATCCTATCCTCTCATTATTATCACATTTTTTACTTCTTAATTCTTATTATTTTTTATAGATATAGATATAATATAAGTAATGTATATTCTATTCATTTTTTTATATAATAATAAACATTTATATAAGTTTTTCTTTAATTATTAAAGACGTATTTTTGTCTTTTATTTTCAATTCATTCCATGGGATCCTTCCTCATACAATAAAATAGAAAAAAATCTTAAACTATCGTGTGATAATCCTAATAAGTAAACTACATTAAAAGTTTCAAGATTTGGATAAGTTGATTAATATTTCATATGGTTGGACGAGGCAATTAATGTTTTAGATAAAAATAGTATTTTGTATTTTGTATATGAACTATTTTAATAAATATAGTATTAAAACTAATAATGGGATCATAGAATTTTTTTGGATAAATCCACTTAATATATCAATGTTTCAAATGGTTTTTTTTTAGCCAATAATTTTTTTTTTTCAACTAAATAAAAACTAAATTAACATTAAAAATGAGTTAAACAAACGGGAAAAGGAAATTAATATTTATATTTTAAAAAAATTACAAAAATGCATGAAAACCAATGTTAAATAAGTTCAACTCGCCTCTTGAAGAGATAAGGTCATAAGTGATTGATCTTGTCTCTTTAAGAGACTAGTTTAATATTGTAAAATCGACCTCGTCTCTTTAAGAGACGAGATTAGTATAAATACGTTAAAGTTTTTTCTTGACGAGATAGAATCGGCCACTTATAATATCGTTTCTTTAAAAAACGAGTCCAAACTGCTTTTTTTTTGGATTATTTTTTATTTTACGGGGTTTTCGTAATTTTTTTAAAAGTTATTTTTTTCCTTAATCCATAAACAGAGTATTTATAATTAACTATTGGAAAAAAATAAATAATTAATTAATCTAAACATTAATTCCCTTATGTGAAATATTAATAACTCCTATAATTTTGTAATCCCTAGGTTTTTCATAAATAGAATTAGAAAATAAAGATTTAATGTATTTTGAATGAGTATGTTGTAGTATATGAAATTTGAGTAAACTTAAGTATAATAGTTTTTATAAAATCAATTTAGTAAAAATAGAAGTTTAAAATCATCAATTGAATTGATTTAAGGAAATTATCAATTAAGTATTCTATATATCCTTGTAGAAAATTGAGTTTTGTAAACTGAATTTTTAAATTACCAACAATATTGATATAAATTCTTATAAGGAATTATTTCATCAAATAGGATTTATAAACTAAATTGTTACTAAACTTTGTTTTGAGTTTGAATAATTGATAATACTAATATTTGAGAAATATGATGGTTTAATATATATTGTTTTGAACTCATTTGGCTACAAATTTCATCTTGATGGCTCACTATAACTTCCACACACACACACACACACACACACACACACACACACACACATGATTACTTTTAAATTGCCCCAAAAGACAAAGGAAGGTTTTGTATATATGCACATAATTATCCATCAAAGTGGTAGATTTTATTTTCATTTTTCCTCCTCCTTGCCTTCTTCCAAAACCGATGTTTATTGCGCACACACACACACTCCTCTCTTCATCTTCATTTTCTCTTCTTTAAATCAACAAGAAAAAGCAAGTTAAGCATCCATCTTTAAGTTAAAGCAAATATAGATAAGCTAACTATCAACTTGTCTTTCTTGTTTCTGTGTTTAAGTCGTTGTAGAATAAGTCTTATTGTTGATTAATGGCTGTTTTGGGATGGTTATGATACTTCAATAGCAATTACGTGAAGTAGAGTGATGGAGAAGTAGTTTTAAAGTTTTAAAATTTGAAGCTTATGATTTGTTTGTTGGGTGGTTGTTTGATGTGGAAAATGAAGATGGGTTGGAAGAGTGAAGGAATGGATGATGAATTTGAGACTTGTATGATGATGTCAAAGTGTGTTGGATGTATTTGAGGCAACTAAAGTTGGTTAAAGTGTGTAAAAATATGAAGTGAAAAAGTGTATTTCGCTGTCAAAATGCCATGGGGTGTGGTGAAAGGTGTGGCATAATCTAAGTGTAATCTAGGTTACCAGGCCCCTTGCCAAGGGGGCGTAGCAGGAGTGGTGGTGGCCCCTATACTTCTCCATATGGGAGCGTGGTAGGGGTGGTGGTAGCCTCTGTGCTTCTCCATATTAGGGTGTAGCAGGGTTGGTGGTAGCCTCTGTTCTCCATCCTATTTGACACGCTCCTCGTTATCGGGTGTGGCTAAGAATGTATATGTTTTTAATCTTGTACATGTTCTTTTTGTGTCTAAAACCTAGTTCTCTTCTTTTCATGTTAAATCTTTAGTAATATGAGTTTCTTTATCTTATAGGAACCCTAGATCACAATTCGTACTTCCCGTTGGACTATTACGACGATTAAGGAGAATGCACGGGTGAGTAACTTGAATCCTATCATTTTGTTTATGATTGTAAATAGTAGAATATAGTTTAATCATAACTATAGGGAATTAAATGCATGGGGATGGGAAATCTTATATATCATATGTTGTATGTTTGAGTGACCAATCTTAATAATCAAAGTGACAACTACTTGTTTGAATTTAAAAGAGTAATTTGCATTGTTGAGTGTCTAAAATTGATATGACAACAACATAATATGGAAATAAACTTATTAGACTTCTAAATTCAATATGACATGCATTTCACAACATCATATTGCATTAGCATGGTACTCATATCACACGTTAATAGTTCGATTATGTAGTAATGCTTGTTGAGACTAGTGAGTCTGCTTGTGGATTACCATAAGGTTGTTGGCTTCACAGAAACTAAGTAGGCTTCGAAAGAGGTCATCTGTATTGGAGTTGGCTTTAAAGTGTTAATACTTAGTGGGATTGCTCAAGTACTAAGAGAAGTGGAGGTATTTATGTGAAAGCAAATTTGAAAATGAAAAAAAGAGAATGAAAAAGTCCTCCTTCCTTGGTTTTGAGATTCTCATAGACATGGATTACTAAACTTATCCTTCAACCCCCTAGGAGGGCGTAAATCCCCATAAGTTTGAATTCCGATTGTTCAAACCATATTTGCTACATATGTTTGATGAGTGCATTGCATATGGTTGCTAACAAAATTTGTTCGATACTAGTGATATGTGTTAAGATTCGATTATTCACTTAGCTTTATATGCTCACGCTCTCTTAGAGTGTTGATTTACAGGTATAAGCAAGAAGATCGAAACCAAACTCTGGTGTGGGAAATAGTATAGAGTAGACTTATGAACTCTTTTGGAATGAAGACCATTTGTGTAGTAGAGATTTAGATATTATTTTGTAATTGTATGAGTTAAGTTATGTTTTCCTTGTAAGCTTTGTTGTAAAAAGGTTCTGATGAAGCCCTAAAGATCATAGTTGTAATATTTTGTTATGACCTAGATTTATATGTTATGTTTGTTTATGATTCGTACATATGCATATGCAATATTTTTCTTAGTCAAACAACTATTGATCATGTCTAATTGTCTACTTCAATGGAAAATATTAGTTGTATAGTACTTATGTAACTTTCTAGATCCTTACATGATGTACTAATATAATTAGGATATCCTATAAAGGTGTGATAGATTTACTATATAAATATTAATTTTTTTTTTTTTTTAACCGCTCAAAAATGATAATATCAATTTACTCCGAACATTAATATTCCGATATGATTTATACGATAATTATTAGTTTGATGATCATTTTATCACAGTAGATGCTCGCGCCGCCAGTCGCTTGTACATAGGCATTAACAATCATTATTTATTTATTATAAGCTTACCTGCCAACGCAAAAAAAGAAGTGGCTTCACGCTATAAATTGTATGTTTACTTTATGGAAAAATCTATCAACACACAATTGCAACTTCACGCACTCTGTTCTCTCTCTCTCTCTCTCACTCCCCTCTCGATTCTATTCGGCAAAGGTACTCGTCTTTCCTCTTCTCATTTCATCTCCTGTCGCAAATCTCCTAATTCAACGAATCGGTCGACCATTGTTGTTTCAATTTGATATAAAATCAGAGTCTCTTCGATTGGCCATATGCTGCTGTGCAACTTTGTTCTGTTGATGATGTTGTTTTTTTCCCCCCACTGAAATGATTGGCTTTGTCGCCAGTGGGACCAATTACGGCGGCATCTTTATCATAATCAATTAGTTGTCGCCGTAAAGTAATACCTATGAAATGGAAAATAAAATGTCATGGTTGAGCAGATTTAGTTGCTTCTTTGTGTTGTCAATGATGTCGTTTCATGTTCTCCGGATTTTGGATTTTTTACCACCACGGGGCCAATTATTGCTTTCAGCAAGTTAATATTATTGTAGAAAACATTAAAAAAGTCTGGGAAATGTTTTCTGACTAAAAATTTGGTAACTCTCTAGTGATTTTTTTATTGCGGATGTTACCTTTTAAGTAGAAAAGGTAGTGTTAATGGGGAGAGTGAAATGCATTCAAAAGTTTAGGGGAGTAAAAGCATGTTTTTGGATTTTAGGGTTGTATCTGCACCTTGCTTGTATTTTTTATTTTTTTATTTTCAATCCAGTTACTGGACTAGTTTCTGTGTTTACCCACATTAACTTAAAATCTTTGTGACGCCTGTTTAATTCTGTGCAACTTACTGCAAGGTGGGAATGAATCTAGAAAAGATTGAATGATTGAGTTCTTTGGAGTATTATTTAATTGCGTAAGCACTGTTACAGGTACTTAATGGCGCTTATTTCTCGAACAAGCCCTTCATACTGCATTCAGAGTGAGATATCACGTTGCAAAATGGAATGTAGTGCAGCCGTTGGTGGCATCAACAGCATAGAGATGACCAGAGTAAGTTGTCTTCGCTCAGCACGCTCTACCGCCACATCCCTGCACATGTTGCGAGCAGACAATACAGTAAGCTCTAGCAAGAGAGGACATCAAGTTATAGTTGCTGCCAGCCCTCCTACAGAAGATGTGGCAGTCGGGACAGAACCACTAACTAAGGAGGATCTTATCGGATACCTTGCCTCTGGATGCAAGCCTAAGGAGAAATGGAGGTGTGCTGTTGTGTATATTACATGAGTTCTTTTGATAGTCATTTGATTTGTTGTTTCTATGAGATCCATATTACAAGTCATGCTAAAATTCATCTACTGCCTTGAACAGATATCTTTCTGTTGTTATGAAGCTAGTTCTTTATCGGTTTATTGCCAATCTCTTTTGGTGGAATTGTGGCCTTACGTTATGCCACAGGACAGTTTATGTTCCTTTTCTTGTTCAATTTGATGGATTCATAGCCAACAATATTAGTGTAATAAGTTAAGTTGTAGAGTTAGTCAGATTTGGTCTAATAGATTGTTTTCGTGTGACAAGTGATGTAGGAATAGTAGGATGAATAGGGAATAAGATCCATAAGCTGTGGAGTAGAGGAGCAGTAGCATTGGTTTGCAAGTCTTTTTTCCTAATTCTATCCAATTAAGGTTTGTAAGTACTATATCATCAATGAAATTAGTCTTTGTCTCTTTTGGATTCATCAAGTGATCCCGCCTACTGAATTTTTGTTGGGGAGATGAGCAAAATACTGTCAAGTCCGAAAGAAGAGAGAGAGAAGAATAACTCACATGAAGAATTGTGAGAAGGTTCTCACTGACTTAAAGGAGGAAGCGAAGGCAGTGCAAAGTGGAAATCAAGTGCAATTTGTGGAGATGAATAAGCAATTTTTGGTAATTCTGGAATGGATTTGGGTCATGGAGAATTTGAAGAAGATAATGGAGGGATTGTTTGAAAACAAGAAGAACAAGGAAAATTAGTCTAGGCAGAGATTGAAACTCCGATGAGACCAAGAGAGGAAGGTCAGAGTTTTGTAATGAGATTAGAGATTGAAGAGCCACAGTGAATGAACTCTTACTTGTTATACTAGTATGTTCCCATACATAAATCATTCATCATTCAACTTAGATCATGCATTGGAATAGGTTTGATTGACCACAAAAAGAGTGGAAATATCTTATTCATGGCTCAGATATAGTTAGCTGGGTTGATGGGGCAAAAAAGTACTTTGAGTTGAATGCAACAATGCCAGATGTGAAGTTGCAATTAGCATTTACTTGTATGGAGGAGCAAGCAAGTTCATGTTTTAATGAGCTCAAGTATTCTCATCATACTTGGGATCTATTAGTACAGGAACTATTAATACATTATAGTGGTCACAAGGCCATAGGCCTTGAATCCATATCAACAATTGTCTGATTTGCTACAAGAAGCATGAGTTAAGGAATATGTGGACTGATTGGACTCTCTCATGGCTCAAGGGCTGCCATTACCAGAAGCTCAATAAGTAGGGTTCTTTATATATGGATTAAGAGACAAAAATCTTGAGAAGGATATAAAGTCATACTCCAGCTACTCTTCCATTACCAGTTGAGTTAGAATTTGCTGTTGAAATTTTTTTAAGTAGGAATTTTTAAGGAAGAACTAAAAGGAGTTAGCAGTGGCTTTGATGATTACAAATCTGGGGCTGATGGAGGAAAATCTCATCAAGATAGATGATTATGGCTGGTTTGGTAATTCTTCTTCTCCCTTAGAAGAAGAAGAAGATGCTATCAATATGCTGAGATGAAAGAAAAAGAAAAACGGAAAAGCATTGTGTTTCCTGATTTACATCAATACCCATGCAAGTCTCTGAGGGTCACTATTCTGAAAACAGAGCATGATGAAGGGGAGGTAGGTGTTAAGGATGTTCTAGGAGACAAAGGAAAGGATATGGCACCAAAACAGAAACTTCATCATACGTAATTACTAGCCTATTCTGAACTTTTTTATTTTTTTGTTTTCTGAGGATGTTGCATTGATGGATATACAGCCAATAATCAATAGTTTAATAAGTGAAGTAGTCGAGCTAGTTAGAATTAACCAAATTAATTGTTGCCACATGGCAAGTCATATGGAATTTGTAGTATGAACAGGGAGTTATTTAGTTGTACAGACCAGCCTAGCAATTAAATGTTTAAATTTCTTTGAATGAAAAAAATAGGGGCTGTAAGCTATGGATTTCAGGAGCATCAGTTCTTGTTTATAGGTCCTTTACCCCTAATTCTATCAAATAAGGGATTATACCTACTAGTTCTTCAGTAAATTTAGTCCTCAAATCTTTTGGATCCTACCAGCATTTCATTTGGTTGTGGACTGTGATTAACTGTGATTCCATCTACAATTTATGTTTTCCCTGTCTACTTCTCCTTGCATTCTGCTGTATACTTCCTTTATTCATCTTGTGTTCGGTATTTGATCTAGACTACTTTTTAGTGTGGTTATCTAGATATAAACACAACAGTTAGCAAATACAAATAACCACATGAATATTGCAGAATAGGGACAGAGCATGAGAAGTTTGGGTTTGAGATCCAAACTCTACGTCCAATGAAGTATGAGCAAATATCAGAGTTACTAAATGGAATTGCTGAAAGATTTGATTGGGAAAAAGTAATGGAAGGTGATAACATTATAGTCCTTAAACAGGTGTGCTATCAATTTTGCTGGCTCTTTCACTTTTGAAGTCATAATCAGTTACTTTCATCTTTTAGGCATCTTTTTAGAGGCCAGATTACACATTCATCTTCATTAAGCATCTTTTTTGGCAAACTCAACTTTATCCAGGGAAAACAAAGTATATCACTGGAGCCTGGCGGTCAGTTTGAGCTTAGTGGGGCACCTCTTGAAACACTGCATCAAACTTGTGCTGAAGTGAATTCTCACCTTTATCAGGTTAGATGATGAAAGCATAGATACTTAATTGTTAAAGTTTATTTTTTTCCTTCACAATTAGGTACAGCATATGAAGATTTCTTCACATCAGATCAGGAAACACTGGGCCTTTGTGGCTGTAATTGCTGTAATATGGGCAACTTTGGCATCACAGCTCTTTTTTCAATCTCTCTGTCATACACGTGCACGCACACACACACACAAATGAATAGTGCAGATGTTTGTGATAAGCTTACTGAGCTGTCACTTATATGAAGACACTGTACTCTTGCCATACCATCAATCATGATCTTCTCATTTGATATTAATGAACTGCTTAATTGGGATGACTTTCATTTGGGTGCTTTCGCTGTGAATTCTCTTCCTGTTTATGTTTATCTAGCTTAAAGCAATGGAGGACATTTTGCATAATATAACTTCATGCCCATTAAGGATGGTAATTTTTTTCTTGCTGATTTACATTTACATGTTTCAGACCAGTAACTTAATAAATCATCTTTTAGCTCCTTCCCTCCTTCTCGTGCCTGCATCTCGCCCACCCCACCTTAAAAAATAAAAAATGAAAAAATGAAAAATAAAGAAGGGAAAACCGGGATGCACCTTTAACAACCTCTAACAGCTGAAGCTGTCCTCATAACTTGCTATTCAATATCATCTTCTCATAAATACTGTCAACTTGGAATACCACATCCATTGTACTCATGTCCATCTTGCATGAATGTAATAAATATTTTGCTACTACTATAGGGACATAATAAATATTTTGCTTTCATTTCAAATTCCCTATAATTCCACACGATGAAGTGAACAAATTGTTAATGGTAACAACTGACGAGAAGTATTAGAATGTTGTTAGGACAATTTTCCAAAGATAGGATGAAACGAACATTCAGTAGCTATAAAACTGCTGGTTGTTTTTTCCACCCAGAAGTTGCTGCTCCAATTATGGTTGTGACCCTCTGTTAATTAGAAGATAATAATAACAATAGTTAATAAAACTGGATAAAATGAACATTTAGTGGCTATTAAACTGAAAAAAAAACAAATATGTTACTTTTAGGCTTCATTATATATCCCCTTTAGTCTATGACTCTTAGAGAGCATGGAATGTTGCTCAAATCAGGAGTAATATGCTTGTCCCAATTTTTACAGGTAAAGGCAGTTGCAGAGGAAATGGGAATTGGTTTCTTGGGAATTGGTTTTCAGCCAAAATGGGGGCTTAAAGACATACCTATAATGCCTAAGGTACAAGATGTTATTTCTTTTAGGAGGAGACATCATGACGTTCAATGTTAAACACACCTATGATTGTCATAATGATTCTAACCACTGTAGTCCACCTATGCCAATTCAATCCCTGTCCTTTTCTATCACTATAATTTGCATTTATTTCTTGTAAATTGAACAAGTAAACTAGATTTGTGTATTGTCTATTTAGGTGCTCTGGGTATGTCTATACTCTTGCTCCTGCCAACTAATGTAATTTGACTAAACTCCGGACAAATTAAAATATCTGGAAAATTTCTGATCATGATGTTTCAAACTGGACATGTGTTTTGAAAATAGGAAATCGATCATAAAGTATTTTCACCCAAAAAGTATCTCTTTATAATCTTTCCATGTTGATGTAACAAACCGCATATGTTTGAAGTGTTGTCAAAATGTTAAAAGTAGGATAGGGAAATAAGTAAATATAGATACCTGAAATGTTTCCAGATAGGGTGGATCTGATTGTAGATATCTTTGCCAATGTTTGTCATCAATTGTTTTGTTGTCTAGGTCCTAAATTCTTTGATTATTTTCGTATTGATAAAATGTTGGCTCAGGAAGATATGAGAAATGAAAAATTACATGCCTAAAGTTGGTTCCCTTGGTCTGGATATGATGTTTCGAACATGTACAGTTCAGTGAGATAAACTACTGTAATCATTATATTGAATTCTTTTTGGCTAACTGCATGAAGTTGATGTCTTATATTCCTCCTGCACTTTCTGTAGTTAATTTGGACTTCAGTTCTGAAGCTGACATGATCAAGAAATTTCGTGCTGGTCTGGCTATGCAGCCTGTAAGAATGATTGTAAATTTAATTGTTAGTGGATTTTATGAATGATCTTATTTACCTGAGAAGATAATCTACAGATAGCAACAGCTCTATTTGCAAATTCACCTTTCACTGAAGGAAAGCCGAATGGCTATCTTAGCATGAGAAGGTTTGTGAACCTATGAAACATAAACTGTAAACTTGACTCATTTCCTTTGTGAAGCTTTACATTGATTTTTTTTTTTTTTTAAATACAGCCAAATATGGACCGACACTGACAACAATAGAACAGCATGCTTCCTTTTGTTTTTGATGACTGTTTCGGGTAAGTTCTCTAGTTTGAAGCTAGCGTGGAAGCTACACTTGTATGTCAATGAAGTTCATCTCTATGCCATTCATTCTCTAGGAAAGCAAATTATCTCTTGAGTGGAGTCTTTTAATCCTTAATTTTCATTAGTATAAAAAATATTTACATCACGTTTCTAGAGCAAACTAACATCTCATTCTTAGTATTCACATGAATGGCATGGACTGGTCTTATGAAAAATTCTTGATTGTTTCCTTCCCATGGTGGGCATTAACTGTATTCTACAAAACTTTTTGGTGCAGATTTGAACAGTACGTTGATTATGCTCTTGATGTTCCAATGTATTTTGTTTATCGCAAGAAGAAGTATATTGACTGTACTGGGATGTCATTTCGGGTTTTGATCTATCCTTAACAGTCTCATGACTCAGATTTTTTATTATGCTTAAATTATGATAAATAATAGGAGATGTAACTGGCAGGATTTCATGGCTGGAAAACTCCCATCTATTCCGGGCGAGCTGCCCAATCTTAATGACTGGGAGAATCATCTGACAACAATATTTCCTGAGGTCATTGGCAGTTGGCATGATTATCTTCAGGGATACTTTCCTTTTTGTTTGCTGCTGAATTTGTATATCTTTTTAAATTAATTCAGGTCAGATTAAAGAGGTATTTGGAGATGAGAGGCGCTGATGGAGGGCCTTGGAGGCGATTATGTGCCTTGCCCGCATTTTGGGTATGCTGCATTGTGCTGTTTTGAGATTTTCACGACATTTCAAGTTACTTCGTAATACAATATGTTGCTAAATGAGTGTCTTCAATCCTTGGTCTTGGACATGGAAGATCATCGAAGTTTGTTTTGAATGCATGTTGATTAAAAAATCATCGAAGTACGTTTTTAAAAATGCATGTTGATTAAACTTCTAGAGATATTTCGTTTTAGGTTAAAGACATGCAACTTATTTCTGGAGAAACTAAATCCATTTTATGCCTTAATGAATTTATTTTTTATTTTTTATCTGGTAATTTTTAACCATTTGATTCATATTCCAAATTGTTTCAAATTCATGGACATGGTTCCCAAATTTTGGAACCGGGAACCAATGGGTTCAGTTCGGTTTTGGAACCCAAAGGGACTCTGGTGATGTCTAGGTTGTAACTGCAGCAGATGACTTCTTAGGTGATTGAATTGGCAGATAATATGAATGCTTCCTTCTACTAGCGTAAACTGATGGCTGCCTCCTTTAAATGTCAGGTAGGCTTGTTATATGATGACATTGCTCTTCAAAATGTATTAGATATGGTAGCGGATTGGACCCCTGAAGAGAGACAGATGCTGAGGAACAAGGTAATATAATCCTATACACAAGTATGCTCTTTTTCTTTCTAAAAGGAAGGACACATTTATATTTACGAGGAGCTGTAGAGCTAATTGTTATTTAGGAATCAGCTCTCATAAACTCTTTAAAATAAAATTGCACTGGTTAATAGTGACATGGAGTGGTCAATTCATTGGATGAGTTTTGGGTTTTACTTGTAATCGCTTCCTTTAGTTTTTCTTTTCTCTTGATTCTGAAAAAATGTGAATGAACAAGGAATTGACAGATGCTGTGTTCCCATCACATTTATCTGAATTTTTTTGTTGACTTCTATCTATTTCTTCTATCAAAAATGATACATAGGAACCTTATTTTGCTGAATGTTGGGCATTCTTGCCATTTTCCTCTTTTGACATCTCTGAAGCGTCTTGTAGTGATGCCTTGACTATTCTTGTGATAAATATCAAATGAGGATCGTGTGCCTATCTTGATTTCTCCAAAATGAAGTTACCTGGCTCTTGTATCATCTGAAAATTGGTTAGTCACAAGACCTGTATTTTAGGTTCCAAAAACAGGTTTGAAGACTCCGTTCAGGGATGGATATGTGAAGCATATTGCTGAATATGTTTTGCAACTGGCCAAGGTACCTTGAGAACTATCAGTTACCTAATAGTTATGCTGCTTACAACAGAACTTCTGTCAATGCCAGTTATGGTTGTTGTGTACAGGACGGTTTGGAAAGAAGAGGCTTCAAGGAAACAGGTTTCCTGAATGAGGTTTCCAAGGTGGTTACAACAGGTATGTTTTTTATGTCTCTTGTATGTATCTTTTTGTCTTCTTTCAAAGTACAATCTTGAAATATGAATCAAGTAGCAAGGCTCACATATTGTTCATTATTTCTTTTTGAAGCTATTAGGAAAAACTGTAATGTGAGGCTTCTCCCCCTGTTTTGCTTGTGATAAATGTTTTGATCAGTAATCTCTTTGGTATAAATGGCAGGAAGTAATTTTTTCATTAATGAATTTGTTGGATGCATTTGATCATCAAATGACCTTGTACATCTGAATTTGATTAATTTATTGTGATACTAATTCATGCTGGTACAAGCAACTCTCAGAAGCATGTATGACCAAAGAATTTATCTAACTGAAGAAGTGGATATGAAAGCTAAAGTGGCATGGGAAAGATCATTAAATCAAATGGCATTTGTGAACATTATATATTATCTGGTGTTTTCCTTTTCTCATGGGTGGTCTCTCATAATTATATAGCACAGGTGGTCTCTCATAATTATATAGCACACAATTCACCTCACATGCTATATGAAAATATCCAAGTCTAGTATCATTGCAATCATGTCTGCATGCTTGGTGTTATTGGGACCCTTAATATAATATAAATTATTTGTATCGGAATAGGCTGTTTTCATGAAACAAGATCACCTTTTAGAAGCAAAATAATGATAAAAATAAGAATAATAATGATGATGCCCAATTATAATCCTAGCAAGTAGGCTTTTAGTATTTACTCGATCAGGTAATTGCTTCATATGCCTTCAATTAGGTGCAAATTATCAAACTTCAAATTGACAATTGGATGATGTTTTAATGGCAGGACGAACACCAGCAGAGAACCTATTGGAAATGTACAATGGGAAATGGGGCCAATCAGTAGATCCAGTTTTTGAGGAGCTACTATACTAAGGTCCTAGGATTTTGTTTTACTTAGCATAGGAACATTACCTTGAGATCCTTTGTAATTTCTCTGTGGTCTCATCATCTAAGACGTGCTTTCTTAAATTGTGGTTTACATGTGGGACAGAATAAGTGATGATGTAAATTTTTGGCATGAGGCTTCTCATGTAACTTTAAATTGATCAAACCCTTCGCTTCTTTAGTTGGTCTTTTGCTCTGCAGTTAATTTTTTTAGACGTGTGCTGCTTTCCTTATCCATTGCCTTATGGAGTTGTGGGATGCCCACAAACTCCACGTAGATTATTGTAAAGCAAATTTTCGTTCAAGTAATTCTGCCATAGTAATCTGTTCTTTTTCCGTTTATATGGTTCTGATCTTGGCCCCAACCATCACACGATATGCAATTAAAATGGAAAATAATATTTATGCATTAATTACGTGTATTAATACGTGATTGGTTGGGATAGGGACGGGATATGTGATGTGGACAGGGTAACTTCTTCCATGACATTAAACTTGGTAAAACCCTACCGGTGGAATAACTTTATGCCTCCTATGGATTATTATTGTCCTCGAGAAGAAAGGGGCAGAAAAAGCCCTCATTGCAAATCGCTTCAGTTTCAGTTGAGAACTTCCAAAAAATGTTTGTTTCTTAAGTTAGCAATTCGTCTCCGTCACGTCTGTTTTTTTACTACTTTCCTAGTCAGCACATGGTTTTGCAGTGAATATCATGTGCTTTGCAATCCCACTAGATGTCTTCATGTCTATCATGTATGGGGGAGAGTGTTTCTTATCTGGTTCCAGCATTCAGCTTCATTGGTTTACCATGTTCATTGTCGTAAGTCTTATATCCCACTAGATGTCTTCATGTCCATCATGTGTGTGGGGGAGAGTGTTTCTTATCTGGTTCCAACATCCAACTTCATTGGTCTACCATGTTCATTGTCGTGCAGTCTTATGGATTGTTGTCTTATTCCTCCAAGTTAATTGCAAAAATATAATTGTGTTTTGGTCTATTTATAAATATATGATTTGTATTAATTTTTTTTTATATCCGAATTTTATACAAAAGTGTTATTATAATAATTTATTATTAGAGGGATATGTGTTAGTCTTATTAGTCTAAAAAAATCATTTAATAAAAAATATTACTATATAAAATTAAATAAATAAAATATTAAAAAATATATTTTAAAAATGAGAAAATTTAAAAAAATATAAAATTGTGACCAATAAAATAATGACACCTATTAATCTAAAATTATTAGATAATATTAACATTTTTGTATGAAATTCGGCTCACTTATTAGTCAAAAAAGACACAAATCATGTGTTTACAAATTAATGTCATGTTTATATGATTAATCCTTCCTCTTATTGCAATATTATCGTATAAGATAAACGAATGTTGCTTGCTGTTTCCTTTGCTGGTGATTAGATATTTAGTTTCTACCAATTAATGGGATGGTATGCAAGCACTCTTAGTCTATTTCGTTGAGGCTGTGTTATTTTGACTGATAGGTTAATAAAATTCAACCACCACTGCTTTTCATTATGAAAATGAAAATTGAATGGGACACAAGGTGCAATTATTTTATGCAGGCCTATCAACTGTGAACCAACAACGATTCAAGATGAAGTGATCCAAAATTGCAATAACCTATACAACAATATTATCCTCCTAAAACTTTGGAAAAATTGATAAGAACGGTATCACGGTTGTCATATTAGCTATATTTCAACTTTATTAAACTCCTTCAACTCGAAGAGCAAAATGTCAAGGTTCTCACATTTCAAAAGCTAGGGCGCCTTAGGTAAGTGTAGACATAGGCACGGTCAGTCAAATCATCGATCCGATCCGAACCATTATCGGTATTTTGGCCGCAACTAGCCCCGTACGGGTCATGACCTGCTAGCCAATCCTTCACCTGAGAGTAGGGCGAGTAAAAAAAAAAAAAAAAAAAAAAACAAAAACAAATTTAAAATATAAAGAAAAAATATAATAAATAAATATTTAAACTCATTTTAATGTGAATAAATAGTATTTATTATGAAATTGTGTTTTTTTTTTTCTTCATTTGTTTAAGAACGTTTTTTTAGCCCAAGTGTATACACTCTAAAGTACTTTCCTATTCAAATGTGCTTTTTAATAAACTTTGCTTGTTTTGTAAAAGTTTTTAATTTAAAATTCTTCATATGTCTATTATATGATGATCTAAATATGTGTTTTTTTTTTCAATTTAATTTTAAAAAATAAAAAAATAATTCACGAGTTAAAGGCCATAAACTGGCCCTAAACCGCAGGTTTCAATCGACCCAGCCGGCCTTCATGGTCACGAGCCAATTCCGGTTCAACCATGGCCTAAACGATGACCTAGCAATTTAGAGCTGGTTTAACATGGCGCCGATGACTAGGTAAGTGGAAATGTGGAATGTACCCATTCAAGATTATGGATGCAACCGATGCAGGTTTGAGATGGGTCATGTAAGGCTCGAACCTCCCAGTTCCCTATGGAGTCGCCCAAACTACCTGCGACTCTACAGGATTTTTTTTTTTTTTTTTTTTTACAATATCAAACCTATCTCTATAGGGTTTTGACCCTGAACCGCTCGCTAATTCGCTTTCATTTTTTTTTTTTTTCCTTTTCTAATCTTAGTAAGTTACAATTCTTTTAATGATAATTTTATCATATACCACAATAGTTACAACTATGCTTGAATATTAAAACTTTATATATACAATTTAGCTTCAATTCGACACGTTATGTCACAACTTTATTAAGAAATATAAAGGTTTAAAAATATCACAAGAAGATTTTCAAATGTAAATGAAAAGATATTACTTCACTTCCATAAATATACATAATACATATGTGGAAACCGTGGCTTATCAAAAACAGGAGAACATGTCTTCAAAACACATTAACAACTTACCAACAATTCATTTACTCTCCAACAATAACTCCAATTACCAACTTTAGAATACAATCACTTTTACTTGCCTTCAAAACACATTGACAACAAAAGCAAATATAATACATCACCAAATCAACTATCTAATAATAAAATCTAAGCTTAGTTCACCATACAATATTAATAAACAATCCATCACCAGATCAACCAAAATAAATAATTAGTGAAATTAATTAATAGCATAATCATGAAGTTATCATCAATCATTATCTTCACTTGTCATCTTTATTCTTGTGAACCACTTTCTTTACCTCCTTCTTTAGGTTCTTTAAATTCAAGTATCTCTAACCTTACAAAAATGAAAGAAAAAAAAATATTTTCATGAAATACATTAGAAAAAAAAATGTATGGTAAAAACAACTTTGAATAATAAATTGAGCAATCTCATACCAACTGTAAAATTTAACAGTCAGCTCTGAGTACAAATCAATTCTTCTGTTATATTTGGATTGAGATGGCTTCTATGGCAGCTAATTATTCGTCCACCAGTACTAAAAGCAGACTCAAAAGCAATTGTTGTCACAGGAATGGCCAACAAATCTTTAGCTATTTCTTGCAATGTAGAATATTTCATTCCATACATTTTCCACCAACCTAGAATATCAAATTCAAAGTTTGCTATCTAAGGAATTGCAGGCCCCTTTAAGTAATGGTCCAACTGAGACTTCACATAGACTCGAATTTCATCTTTGCTAGTAGTTATCAAATAATGTTCAAATTCATCTGTCTCCCAATCATCATCAAAAGAAGACATTTGTAGTGTCTATCCATTAACTGAATCCAATAGAAGACCTTTTTGTATCCAATTGCAGTGACAAGCATGTTATAAGTAGAGTTTCATTTTATTTTGCAATCCAAACAAAGTTTCCTACTATACGGAACATCAAGTTACTTGCATGCTTCAATAAATTTCTTAACCTTTGATGGTGTCGCCAACCAAAATTGAACACTATCATGGATCCTCTCTGTCACGACCCTAAGAGGAGGCCTAGTAGGATTATCCTAAAGTTGTCATACTATGTATGCACCCGTAATATGAGAACCGTCTTGAAAGTCAAAAGTCAAAGATTACAAGACTTTATCTTATTTATTTAATGCTCATAATTTAATGATACATATATATAATAACTTTATTTAAATTCACTGAGGATTCGATTTTTCCACATTGTACCAAGATTACCGAGAATCGGTATCACTTATCAAATAATGAAAAGTAGGTTCCAAACTACAAAATACAAAGTTTCTATTGTTTATACAATTTATCAAATTTGTATTATAACTTCAATGTAATCTATATTTCTAACTTCACTATAGTTTAATGGAGAAGCACTCTTCACACACTCTTAGCCCAATCCCTGCCAGTATTATGCCTACACAAACACTGTTGGGGGGTGAGCAAAACCACAGCTCAGTGAGATAACCTAACCGAATCACACATCAATGAATAACAAATAAGTTTAATTAGCAAGTATATGCATAAGTACAAGCACAAGCTTGGATAACCAGAATCCAAATAGGATATAAATTTACGTCCTCTCATTGGTTGAAGGAATCTAGTAGGAACTCTGCCTTGATGGCCCACTTGTCCAGGAGAATCAGAGAACCAAGGAAGGAATATACCAACAACTGCACCAATCACTTAACTTCAATGTCTCAATATCTTAACCTTACCTTGGAACAAAGAAAATCCATTAAGTTTAGTCATTTCATGCCGATACCACGGGCGGTGTTCCTTTATTTACCAGTTAGTTTTTGTGGAATTGAACGAAACAAAGAAAATCCTACGTAGAATTAGAAAATTTTCATCTAGAAAAACCAAGCATTAACAGTTAACGAAATACTAACATGTAGCTATCTATCACGCCTTTATGCAATAAATGCAATTTATGCAAAGCATGACCATTTCATTTAAAGACTGTATAGTATTATGTCAGTTTATTAGATGACCAGACAATTCACATACAAGCATTAACATGTTCCAAACATTATATATCATCCAATTTGGTTATCCTTCAAATAACATAGTTTTCATTCAATCAAACACCATACAACATACATTATTCCCATCTCGCGCATAGCAGTTTTAATATGTTATTTCATAAACACTAAACTTACAAGCACAATCAATGTGATAAGTCAAAGTTATCACTTGTTGTCTTTACTAAATTGTCGTAATATTCTACTGGAAGGTCCAAGAACTAATCGGTTTCTCCTATGAAATGAGATACATATATTCATTACTATATTGTTATTTATATAATGTTTCTGGTGGTGCTTTTTGTATTCTAAATTTAAGTTTTACTACTCTTGACTCATTTTGCTTATCTGATAAGAGTTTTGAATCTTATAAGGATAAATTTCCTATGGTACAGTCATGGAGTTAGTGTAAACTTGTTTTATGTAAGAGAAGTCTTCCTGAAGGTCATAGATATCAGTTTTTACTATATAATTTTAATTTAGGCTTATCATATTCATTTTAATTATTGTTTCAACATATAGATAAACGTTCAAAAGCTTATCGAAAGTAGTTTTCAATTATTTAGTTTAATCCTTAATTTTGTAAATTTCTACTAATGTCATTTTAAGGATCTAAAGAGTGTCTTTATGATGCTTATTATTTTTATTTTTTTTATTTTTAATCTTTATTTCAAATTTACTATTTTGTTTTATGTACCACTCTTAAGTTTTGGTGATTAAACTCGTTTTAAGTCCTTTGATCAACATTTGGTCAAAATCTATGTTATAATTTATTTTCATTTTGCTTGTCTTGATTTAATTTTAGGTATATATATTTCTAATTGTGTTGGCCATACTACTCAAGATGTCTATGGCCCATATTAATTTAAATTTTGTAACACAATGTTCTATAAATGCCGAGACTTATATTTATATTTAGGTGAGTGCTCTTGAGCTAGATCTTTCAATTCTAAACTATTCATCATATTATCTAACATATACTCGAAATGTCTCGAGTTTATTTTAGGAATCCTAATTATATACATGTTACAGCATACATATGTATATAGGAGTATTTTTCTTTAACTTAACCAATGAATAATAAATTTGAAGTTCATAAATTTTCTATTTTCTAGTTCTAATATAAAATTCGTATAATAGGTTATATTTATGAAAAGTGGTCTAAATAGCCTCCAATGCTAGCTTTTATTAAGTAATCTTTAATTAAGCCTAATATACTCATTTGAACTTGGATTTTTACATATAAATAGGCATTAGAAAGCTTGTGTCAAGTACTATGTTAGTTAATCTTAATTGTTCAATTCATGTGTTTTACTTCTCTATGTATATCGATAGATATTATAGGGTATTTCTAAGTTTTGTTTTATTTAATAATTTTATTATTAAGCTTTTATTACTTATACGGACCTGTTATTATGACCACCTTAAGATAGTTAATATTTACTATTTATTATTTATTTTCATTTGTTTCTCTTGATTCAAGTCATACTTACATTTCTATTTATGGTGGCCTCTAAATTTTGTAATGTAGTTAGTTTGTTTATGTCTTCTTTGACAATATACTCTTACCATTGTTTACTTTTTTTTGCCAACCATATCTGTTCATGTAAGTTAAAATTTCTAATGTTATGTGGTCTTATTTATATTCTAACCTAGTATGTTTTTGTGGTGAATTTATGAATTTCATATAAGTTCCATTTTGTATTTAAATTATAGTTTGTTTCCTTAGTATTATTTTAACCTATTCAAATCTTTTATTCTATTATCATTCTTTTTGTATACCTAAATGGTATGGCTTTCCATTATAATTAGGATCAATATTTCTCACAGACATCTTAATATTCATGTTAGCTAAGTTTATATCTAGAGAATATTGCATACATATTCCACTAAATTTTTAGCTAAGTTAGAATATGGAATATGTATGAGGAACTATATTCCTATGGTGACCGAAAATTATAGTAGAGGTTTTCTAAATTTAAATTGATTCCTCCATAGTTTTTCTTTACTAGATATGATACTTAATTAAAAAAGCATCACATGCTCTCTCATGCTCATACTATTATTATTCATAGACTTAAAAAGACTATATATATATATATATATATAGTTTCTATAATAGGTCTCTATTTCTATTTTTTCTAATTTCTCCACATATGAAAGATAAGTATATGATGAGTTAGATATTACCTTGTTTGGTTAGAGAGGAAAACAATAGATCATCTTTCTTAATTGGACTGTGACCTACAGGTGAGAATAGGGAGATGAGTTTATTAAATTTTAGACATAAAACAACTAACTAAAGATACTCTTACCTTATGACTTTTTAGAAATGTTGCTGTGGTATTGGTTGCTTTATTTTCGTTGTTGGTAATGGTGGAGCTATAAGAGAAGACATAGAATGTTGTTTGTTCCAATTTGTGTTGTGGGTCATGTGAGTTACGGTTGGGACATAGGTTTTAAACTTATCAATTTTCTTCCTTTTCGTTGATGAGTTACGGTTGGTCTTTGAATGAAAAAGGCTTTTTTTTGTGTATTATATATGCGTGTTGGTCTTTTATATATGGGAGTTTGACTAGTCTACTTTTTCTTTGATTTTCCTATTGGTCTTTACATAGGAGTAAGGTGAGTTTCTATACTTCTAATTGTTGTTGTTGTTTGGTAGAGCACAAAAATTACTGCCCCTAATACTCAATCTCATTGAGTCATCAAGCTCCTTAAATAAAGGGTTTTTTTGGTTAATTTTCATTAGATGGAGTTTCTTTCTTGTTGACTTCTTTGTACTATTTTCCAATCCTATAAGCAACACAGGGTGGAGTTTTTCCTTGGAATTTACACTAGGCATGTGTTTTAATTCTTCACTTTGTGTAAAAAATTTTCGTGTAGAACAATTTGCAAGACCAAAAATCTAGCTAACTTCATAAAAAACTAACTCATACGCTATAATTATGTCAGTTATGTGAGAGTTGTACACCTAAAAATTTATTTAAGGTTCTACAAAATTACTAGAGTATTGTGGAGTTCAAGTTTTGAGTTTAAAGTTTGTGCAATTAACTATTTTTAAAGTTTTATCCTACAAGATTAGGGTTTTAGGACCCAATAGGTCAAATTAGAAAATTTATACCTATAGACTCCAATTTTCCTAACTAAAATTATGGTGCAGTCCAAATTTTATTTGAAGTCTAGATTAACGGTTATGGATCTGTTTATAATTTCTATTACATATTTATAATTCTAATGGTTCATCTTTAAATTATCGTTTTTAGCCAACATACTCTATTAGTTATTTGCTTCCTATTGCACTTGAAATCTAAGACCACTTATGATCATATATTGAGTTCCCAACTCAAGTTATGAAATCTTATTTTTGGTATGTTTTAAAATCCAGAAAATTTTCTATTTAGGGTTTTAGGTCATAAACAAACTCATAATACTTTAAAACTTCTAACCAGGGTTTTTGTTAGTTCATTAATTCACTATCCATTCTATATTTACTATTCCATTCATTTTATGGTTATAAAAATTCTCGGAATTACAAGGGCAAATTAAGGTTTTAGCCTCCATAGACTCAAAATTCACTAGCTAGAATGTGGGCGTAGTCACATATTTAATGGAAATTATATTTTTATATATTGATCTGTTTTTATCCTATCGCGTATTTTGTAACCCTAGTGATTAATCTTTAAACTATCTTTTTATAACCAATAAGCTCTAAAAATTAATTGTATTCAATTGCATTTGAAATCTAAGATTTATTCTAATAATTTATGGAGTTATCGACTCACGTTACGGAATATTGTCTTTTATTGCCTAAGAATCATTTATCTTATTTATTAATGAGTGTAATTTTCCTATGGCTACTTTACAGTTTTAAATATTGGAAATAAATTTAAAAAATTATTGTATCATTATTTAATTAGTGTAGAATTTATTTTCAAATTATTGAACTTAAGATAAAAGGATATTAAATTTTGCAGTAATGATTTACTTATCATCAATCAATAATTGTCTAAGGTTATGGAAGTTATATTTCATTTCAAATTTTATTGGTATAGATTATAATTTTTCTAAGTATAATTAAATTTATTCACACTTTAATATTTGTAAATCGCGAAAAATCGGAGCAGTATTTACGACATTTCCCAAAGTTCTTTATGATATATTATATTTTGATAATTAATATATTCAAGTTGTGTATATTTAGGGGGCTTACACTCCTATTATCTTTCTATCAAAGCTACACCATCCCTTACAATCAAGTTCAAAATATGTGCATAGCAATGCAAGTGCATTATCTTGCACAAAGAATCAAATCACCTTTTCTTAACTTCAATATTAAATTTGCAATCATTTGTTGTAAATATATATATATATATATAGATATTCTCTAAGGGGAAATTTTCTTAATCAAAGTTATTGCACATACTTGTGACTATCAAAAATAGTTGGAAAGATCAATTGGACAAACAAGTCAATAATATAGAGCATGCATTTACATAAGACTATTAGATCCTTATCTTATGTAAATTTGAAAAAGTAGTGAACATGCTCTAATAGAAAAACAAAAAGGAAACAACATGGTCTAGCCAGGACAATAAGGAAAAGTAATTTTCTACATGACTGAAATATTTAATCACGAAAAAAATTATATTTTTAATAATTAAGATATTGATTTGGAATATTAGATTCAAATCTTATGAGAGTTTTTATAAGGAAAAACACAAGCATATATCATCGTGTAAGGTTTACTTTTTTTTTTTTTTGCCCCATGAAAGGTCAATAGAACGAACTTAAGAAAAAAGCTTAACTTGAGTCAAATAGCTTTAAAGGATGATTAGAGTAGAGGAAGTACCTAAAAATAAGTTTTGACTTGAATGGAGTTAAGTACAGAGCTGTTATGAGAGAAATTTGAAGAAATGATGAACTTTCTGCTCATTTTGGAGATCGGAGGTGAGTAAGTAACTAATGAAGACAGCAAAGGAGGTCAGAGACTCGGAGGCAGGTCGTTGTGATGAGCAATGATGACTAGTAGACTAGGAGTGATGGAGGCAACTGGTGAGCCACGAGTGGTGAGCAACGAACTGGCATGATGAAGCAATCGTTGTTAGCTATGATGGCAGATAGGGGCACAGCCTTATTGTTGTTGTTGCTGCCTGTTGATGGAGTGGTCTAGGAATGAAAGTTTTTTGATTTGCTAGAGTATATTACTAGGTCATTAAGGTTTGTTTTTTTAAATTTAAAATTCAACTTTTCTTTTAGTATTTTATGGTAAATTGTTTACAATATGACGGGTGTGGGTTACCCATCGGGTCTTTTTAATGAATTGAACTTGCCCCGAAACTCTATAAGGTCGACATATAATTTGCTGAACCTAACCTGTGACTCTATAGGATCAGACTTTAGGGTTCGTAACAATTTGGGTAGGTTGAGTACCCTATAATGACTTGTTCGATTGCATCTATATTCAAGACTTCATGTATTCAACCCAGTATCCTCTGCAACTACATCCAAAAAGAATATTGTGTGTGTCAATGTGTGTCGCCTTATTCCATTCAACTAGCTTAGGAATTCCAAAGATAGCCACACTTTGAATTTTTTCCCCCTAAGCTGAGCCCTTATTCAAAATTTTAACCGAAATAAACTTTGAACCATCATAGTTACTAAAATATTTTTTGAAAATCACATTTTGTTTATAAAGAAATTGCATATTTAATATGCAAATTCAATTAAAAAAATTTAAATATAACTCACATGTTAGACATGCAATTTTCAAATCTTAATCACATGTTCAATATGTGATTTCACAAATCACAATCTTAATGTGTGAGTTGTAAGGACCCACACACACACACACATATATGTATAATAGGTGAATTCGAGTTCCTAACCACATATAACCTACAGTATTATATGCAAGATTGTCCTTAAGAAGTGTTTGAATAATTGTTTGTCTAAATCCTCAATAAGAGCAAACTTAAAAGCTTTTGATTTTTTAAAACTTTTAGGAAAAACATAACATCATCATCATCATCACATATCATGAGAGATATACTTAAAACATACACAGCTAAATATATATTATAAACGAAGGATAATAACAAGCCTTCTACAAAAGACATAAAAGATAAACCAAGCTATAACATCTATTACATATCTTTCCAAAAGAGTCTACCCTATTCTATTACAATGAAGAAATCCTTAAAGTCCTTGGTCAACTTAATCTTCCAAACCATCTATAAGGTCTTCAAAATTAGTTTCATAACCCATGCTAGTATAAAAATCATCGTCTTTGGCTCCTGAAAGAGATAAAATAATGAGCCAAAGGTCTAGTATACAAGTAACGAAAACAAAGGCGGGTGATACACACAAACTTAAACTATATGCATATGCAACAATCAATAGGTTATCAGATATTCTTTAATTAATCAAGCAACATTGCAGTATTCAAACTCCGGGCAATAGGGATATTTGAGGGACCTGAGTAATGACCTCGACACACAGGGGGTTGATATAAGTTGTTCGAGGACTTATGTCTCCAAGATGATATATCTAAAAACGAAAAATAGTCTTATCTAGGATTCTCAGCCATTTCTCATTTTTTCTTATCTTAGTCCATAACATCACCTAATTCAAGTCCTAAAAACATCGAATTAAATCATGTTACTTCATCCTAAGCTTAAGCAAACGTTATACCAATACCAAAAACCCCCCATCGATTACTCGTCGTACCACTTATAAAAGTCATTGCATCATGACGGAGGTGACCTAAGCACCTAAAACTATCGTGTCATTACATCATGACAAGGTGCCGCTCTCCGAACCGGATTCAACAGTGTAATAGACAACCAATTCAAACAGAATTTAAGTTTTCATAATTTAGAGTAAATTTAATTATGCCTATCCTAAGCAAAAAATAAGCATGTTACTGCATATCTGAAACAAATCAGGAATTAATAGGGGTAGCTAAGCGAGGATCTATCATTGTTCCAAGAAAATCATCTCAAATCAACATTCTAATCTTAATTCATACATAAACATAATTAAATCTAAGGAAAACACTCAGAGAAATTCAAATAAATTCAACACAAGGTCATAACATAGTATTTGTACATCATACAACATCATACAAGCTGACAAAATCATTAAAAGATAACTTAGCAAGCTAAAGGAATGGTTTGAAGAAGTTTTGAAAATGGAAAACTACAGGGGACATGCCAGCCTTCAACGCCGACGGTGTTTAGGCGGTGTAGTATGAACCAAAAATTCTACGCTGGCCAACTCTAGTAGTGTTAACACAAACGCTGGCTGTGTTGTGGTCTACGCCGGTGGTGTTGAGCAGGTGTAGATTGCAACTCAAATTTATCAAAATTTTCGAGAGTTCCACGAGGTTAGTCCACGCCTGTGAATACCCCTAACACCAGCAGTGTTGTTGTATACGTCGGTAGTGCTGACCTCTACATCGGTGGTGTTGAGGCGGCGTACACTGCAGCAAAGATTTTGAAAAATTACAGGCCTCCCCTATTCGAAAACACAAACTTTTTATCCAAGTTTTTATTTCCAAACTTCATTCCAACACCAAACTTTAACCTATATGTATTCTAACTTCTTTTTAACATACAAAATCATCACTTCAACCTCATCAAATGCTAATCTACAAAATTAAACACAAATCCATACCCCAATTTCATTTAATCTACACACTTCACAACACTACCATCCACACTTCAATCATCCAAACATTTCAAGTTACATGTTTAGCATATACTACAAGCTCTTTTATCATCAATAAACTACTTGAACTACCATCAACACATAAAACGCATCCAACCACATATTTAGCATTAGAACCTCATTCACATAAGAAAGCTTACTAACAAATATACATATAACAAACAACACACATACCTTAAGAGGCTTTAAACTTTGAAGAAAAACACTTGAACCACTTGTCTTACTTGGGCTTATGATCTTCACCTTATTTAGGGCTTGGAGTGTAGGGTTTTGAAAGAAACTGAAATAGCCATAATTTATATATATATTAATGCATGCTAAATTTGATAATTATATGTGTGTATGTGTTTAAGTGGATTAGTGTGTTTGTAATGTTGGGTGTGTTATAACATATGTGATTTGATTATAAGCTATGGTAAATATATCTAGGTTGATATTTTATTCATGTTAGAAATTATCATGTTAGTGTTAATTGTTATTGTAATGAATTATATGTGTTGAATTTAAGCTTGTTTTAGGCCTAAATAAAATTCTAAACATAGCAGAATTTTTAAAGCCCACTTAAGCCCAAACTCAAGTCCATAATTAAGCCCAAATAAGGCCCAAGCCTTGCCAAATCTTCCCTCCTCAAAAGTCAACATCATTTAGATAACATCAAGGTCTAATTGAAGCTTGAGATAACCCAAAACAGAACAAAGAAAAGAAATTCGTAACTCAAGGAACCCAAAAATTTTCAAGACCCAAATCAACTTATCTTGGACTCAACACACCAAAAATCCTTCCCCAAGCCTCATATATACATTGAGGTAAGTTTATTTGATGTTTAAGATGCTTTATTTTCCCCTTGATCCATGAAATATGCATGTGTGTGTGATATGAGTAATTGGTATACTAAATTCTTGTTGAAGTGTTGTAGAGTTGTTAGGAAAGTTTAGAATGCTTGAGTTGTTGTAGATAGGTTTAGTAGGCTTTCATGTGGTTTGGAATTGAAGTGTTGAAGTATGATGAGTATTAGAATTGTTGAAGTGTGCTAGGGTTGGTGGAAGTTGATGAAGAAGGTTTGATTCTTGTAGAGAGGTGTTTGAACTGTTTGATGTTTAAAGTTGAAGTTTATGTTGTTTGAATGTTATATTGATCATATAACAAGCTATGAGGAACTTTGGAATGAGTTTAAAGAATTTTAAGAAGTATAAAATGCATTTGAAAACAGGGGATTTCGTCATTTTTTTTTCGCTCCAGTGTACACAGCCTGTGTACATGGTCGTGTAGGCCTTGAAATTCTTAAAAGTTGCTCTCGGGTCATTTTTTTTACTCAACACGGCCTCGGTACACAGCCTGTGTACATGGTCGTGTAGGCCTTGAAAATCTTAAAAGTTGCTCTCGGGTCATTTTTTTTACTCAACACGGCCTCGGTACACGGGTCGTGTACCCGGTCGTGTAGACTTTCCCCTGTTTCGCAGCTCTTTGTATTTTAGCCGTAACTTTTTCATCCGATCTCCGATTGAGGTGATTCAAGTTGCGTTGGAAAGCTTAAAAAGAGATCTACAACTTTCATGTTTTAAGTTTTTACAAATTTTAATAGTAATAATGCTTAAATTTTAGTTCTTTTCAACTGATATACTTTTCAAACAAAGTTTAAAACTTATAATTGGTTGTTAAAAATTCTCCCAAGCTTGATAAATGATCATTTAAGTGTTTGTTGAGTATTGCATGATAATATATGATAACTAAATGCTATGTGATGATGTTGTAATGATTTATTTGAATTTCTTTGGATGATTATACTTGAGATTTGATGAATATATACTTGAACTAAGTGTGAGTTTGTAATTACTTCTTTTACAGTGATTGATCCCCTTTCGGTTATTTCCATTGATTCTCGAGCTAGTACAGGTACACAATACTTTGATTGATTGTTGCTTAGGATAGGCATATACCAATTTGACCTTAATCAAAGATTAATAAAAAGATATTAAATTGGGTGTGCTTTACGTCGTTGAATCCGGATCCGGGGAGCGACAACCTTGTCATGATGCAATGACACGGTAGTCTAGGCGCTTAGCCCAATCTTTTGTCATGATGCAATGACTCAAATCCATGATGCAATGGTTCACCATGATGCAATGGTGGTTTCTTTTATTGGCTAAGTGGGTAGCTAATAGGGTTAACTGTATCGGTATATCCTCTACTTAGGCTCGGAAGGAAATAATATGTCTTAGTTCACGGGTATGGGACCGTTGAACTAATTGATATTATAGACCGGGATAAGTGGATTATATAAAGGAGTGTGAACCCTAGATGAAGCTATTGTTCTCTATCGGTTAGATATAGGAGATATAGGTATCCGGTCTATCTATATCAACCCCCTGAGCAGCTGCTGTTACTCAGGACCCCCAGAATTCCCAAGCTTGAATCGGAGTTTGAATACTCCAGTGTTGTTCTATTCACTTAACTAAAAGATAATGAAGTTGTATTGATTTATTGAATTGTAGTTAGTTAAGTGAGCATTGCATATGTATTTGTTTGCATTATTGTGTACTGGGCCTTTGGCTCACGCTGCTATCTTGCAGGTGACTTTGATGACGAGCTCTATGACGATATGGGATATGGGACTGATTGGGAAGACCCTACGGATGACTAGGAGAGAGGCCTAGTATATGCTTAGGGTTCCTTTTGATGAAAATTTCTTTTTGAAGTGTTCAGGCTTGTTTGTTAAGCCTTGGAATGTAATTTGTGTTGAAGTGTATTTGTAATATAGTTGGGTTGTAAGTAGGATTTCTATGTTTATATGTTTCTAATGAAGTTGTAATGTGTAAATATATTATGTATGGTTTATATAGTTAATGTACCACTACCTATGTAGTGGTAATGTTTTCATTCAAAGCATATGAATGTTATATCTATTTTAAACAGGTAGTCATTACAAACATCTCTTTTTAAGACGACCTTACGTATAATACTTGAATATTGTTCCTAATATTTGGGTATTATGCGTGGTCGGGAGATTTGGCACACTTAATAATTGGGTTAAGTGGGCCGGGTCTTTACAGTTGGTATCAGAGCCTTAGTTTGTATGACTGCTTGTTTAAATGAGATTGCTAAATATGATTTGACTTTAAGTGTAGTGTGGTTTGTTTAGGATAAACTTAAGTTGATTTGAGTGATGCGGTTTGTTTGATTATTGCTTTGATTGTTTGTGAGATTGTTAATTGAGTGACATTTCATTAGGATTGCATATTTAACAAGTGCCATGCATATATTATATGTTGTTTATAGATGGATAGAACTCGGAGACAAACTAGACAACAGTCGGAACGAGAGGACATGCCACCTCCTCCATCATCATCAACTGCTCAAGCTTCTATTTCATCATCTATTCCAGCTTCTACTACTACTCCATCTCCTGCTTCTGCTTCTACAGCTCAAGCTCCACAACCACCTCCGATGCCCCAAATGCCTTCTTTTCCTCCCATGCCACCAATGCCAGAGATGACACAAATGCCAATGGGAGATCCGAATGCTATGTGTGCGATATTTAGAGATATGTTTGCTATGATGCAACAGTATCAACAAATGATGTACCAACACCAGCAACAGTTTGTACAACAACATACTCCTCAAGCGATGGGTCATGGAGCAAATGTGCAAGGCAATGAGAGGAATGATCAAGTTAAGTTACATGATTTTGTCAAGATTGTGCCAGAGTTTGATGGAACAATTTCAGATCCTACTACTGCTGAGCATTGGGTTGAAGAACTAGAGAAAGCCTTTGCAGCTAGTGAAGTTCCAGAGATATCGAACTAAAAATATAATACAGTAAAAACTCCAAAATTATACCTTGCGAATTATTCAACAAAACCGGAAGTCAAATCGGAACCTTAAAACTCAAGAAAGCATACAAACAAACCTAGTGTTTAAGATATGGCAATCCCACGCTCTTAAACCCTTAACAACGAATGAAAATAATTATTGATAATAGTTCGTAATAATATAGGAAAACTTAAAAATATCAGATTCTCAAAATTCTAGTGTCCTTAGGATCCAAACGGGATCAGTTTTCAAAAACCATGCCCTGGTACACCGGATGGCAAAAATATTTCGTTAATACCAATAGACTCGTAAAAATATAAGGTTTTCAAAAATAACAGTTTTAAAATTTTTCGGTAGCTAAAATTACAGATATCGCATTTATACGCGTATTTTTATTACTAAAGGTATTTCAATTGTTTAGTTTACTATTCATAGTACTTTTATACTATTTATTACTATTCATCTATCTCTATTTTTTCTTACTACCTATTCTTACACCTACATACCTATTTCTTATAATTTTCTTTTCCCATAAAAATTCTACACCACATATTACTAAACTTCTCTCACACTTTTCTTCTAAAATTTATTTTTTTTATCAAATTTCTCTCTCCTTCTTCCTCTTTGCCGTCCACCCCCTTCTCTCTATTCACTCTCTTTTATTTTTTTTTAATTAATTTAATTACATCTAATTTTCACTCCAAAATTCTATAAATATCCCCTTCCTTCTTCATTCTTTCACACAATTCATTTCACTACCAAAACTCTCTCAAAATCTCTCCACAAATCCTCTCTTCAAGAGTCCTCTCTATCAAAACTCTCTTAAACCAATTCTTTATAAAAATCATTCTTTATACACAAACTTTCTATCACATATCACTACTCACATAATGCCCTTTCATCTACCATCTTCATACCACATATACACTTTAGGTAAACTTCTTCCAACCATTTATTTACCATGTCATGTAACTTAACATGACTATGGTGTTATTTTGAAACTCATATGAGTAGTAAAAGCAACAACATGTTCATGTTTTGTTCTTGCACATGAACTTCCTATTTTATTATGTTGATTCTATTATTCATATCTAACTATTTATGTATTTATATATAATCTTTAAAGCATATAAGCTCACTTATTATTTATTTATTTTCATGCTTTGCAATTTATTTATTTATTTCATGCTATTATTAAGACTAGTCTTTCTAGTCTTAGACTTGTCCATATTAAGTCAAAACAACTTTTTATTTATTTTCTTTATTCTTTTGGGACTAGTCTATTCTTAGTCCTGGGATGCCTTGATGAAGCTGAGGCTCCCAATACTTGACGAGATACCTTGATGAAGCTGAGGTTCCCAATACTTGATATTTTATTATCTTACTTATTATTATTTGTTTCTAGTATTTTCTTATGTTCTTATTATTTTACATGCTCATAATACTTGCATCTACATAATGATATTGTCTTAACTAATTTAAAAGTAGAATTTTACTAAAGGAACTTCAAACTAGATTTTCTATTATGTGACTTGTCACAAAATAGTGGAGTTATTATCAAACAACATAAAAATAGAGTAATATAAGTTTTCTCAAAGTTTTCTTAAGTAACGAAGATAGTTTTACCAAGGAAATATAAGAAATAAATACTTTCATTGTATATTATGGGAACCTAAGTTTTAGTAAAATAATTTGTTAATTTTCAAAGATCTTGCAAAAAGCTTAAAGATTAAACTCTTTTAAACTCCATGACAAAACCAAGAAACAAACTAGTTTCAAAGTTAAGATAAAAATCAACTCATAAAGTTATGAACCCACTTAGGAAAATAATGATTTTCAAGTTCCTAAAGAAGAAACTTATTTTCAAAAAAATATAAATAAAATAAGATTAGAAACAAAGGATCTTATCAATAAAGAGGATTCTTTCAAAGGAAATGAAAGAACAAGTTTTAAAAAACAAAACTTATATTTTAGATAATAAATATAAGAAGACAAGACTCATTTTCTAAAACCATCCTAAAGATATAAAAAGATTTTCAACAAGTTAATACACTTTTGATAACTTTGATCTTTTATCACTAGAAGTAAAAATTATGAAAGACTAAGGTTAAAGGAAAATCTACTTGTTTTGGAAAAATGAATGAACAAAATAAACTAAGAATATACTCATTTATAATAACTTATGAAAATATAAAGTTTCTTCAAAATACTTGAAAGGAAAATTTATCAAGTTAAGTTTCAACACTTTTAAAAAGAATTATTTCATGAAATAAATTGTTGAGACACTACCATTAGAAATTTTGCATATAAAGTGAGCTTATCTATATACTCAAAGGATTTATCAAATATATATATATATATCTATATTTTTTTACTAAAGGATTTTTGAATGAAGTTGAGTTAGGAAATGGTTTTGCAAAATCTAGAAATTTTCGTTTTTAAATCTGTACCCAATGTTTTCAGAACCAAATGACCTTATATGATAAAGATAACCTTAGAAATGGATAGATCTTTTCGAATAAGTAAAAAACGGTATATTATATGCAAAATTCCGAGTTAAAATGAGCAAGTTATGGCCATTTTAAATTGGAATTTCATTCTATACGAATTTGATGAATATAGTGAAATAGAATTAAAAAGTTTAAGTAGAATTTCTATAAAATACTCATCCCGGGTATTTCTTTTGTCTAGGTGACGAAGGATACGAGAATACCCTACCCGAGGATTACTATAACTAAGAAGATCGTGAAATGGACAAGTAAGTTATTCCTCTTAATTTCGTTATCTTACTTGTGCTTGTAAAGTAGTAGCACTAGTATACTAAGAAAAGATAAAAATGGATATATATTTGGGGAATTTGGGGTTATGTATATATATGTAATTCTATGTTTATGCATGAAATAAGAATTAAGAATATCGCAACTTTAAGCTGCTTGTTTAAGTATTTTTGTTTACCTACTTGTATAACTGCTTATCATTTGCTAAATTGATTGATCGCCTCTTAATAAATCTTAATAAGGTTTGGCTTAAGAAAAATAAAACGCTCATGCATAGCATCCATTGAGTCACATTTCTTTCGAAAGGCTGCTACTCCTACCGTAGAGTTGGATTGGCTGTTATCGTGTTGTGACACAGGCCATGTTCCTTCCTAAAAATCCAAATCGCCAGGAGAATATGACTCTAGGTTCGGAGCCGAGCCAATCGAACCCTTTGGGTGGGGACCTGGGGACTAACAGTAGAAGATCGAGGATCTTCATTACCGATTCCCTAACCTTCGATACGGAGGGATAAATCCGTTCTATATATGGTTTCTGGATAACTATATAAATATTTGCGTAATCACGTGATTGTTGCATTGTACGCATTAGCATATGTGTGAAAATTTAAATGAACTTGTTTGAAAACATGATGTGAATGAAAAGGAATATCTCACTAAGCTAATTGTAGCTTATACCCTTATAGATTTTTTGAAACAGGTATACTTGTGGCTTAAATTGAGGATCATGACATTAAGGAAGTCATGAAAGGATGTTAAGCTTCTATGAAGGAAATGGAAACATAAGATGAAGTAATTTTGTAAGGTTCTTTATATGTAATGAATTCTATGTTAGTATTTTGGAGATTCTAAGATGTATATTTATTTAAAGACAATACAGGGACATGCCCCTAAGAATTGTAATTTAATATATTTATGTTTTATGATAAGTATTCTTTTTGCTTTGTTGCTTATTTATTATCAATATAAATTGTGTTACTCCGATGCGTTCCCTTGGTTGTGTTATACGCCTTGTACATGATATGGAAGCCTTTGCGTGACTGAGGTAGTCATTCCTAGGCTTTAATATTATGTACGGTGGACTACCATGTTTAGAGTACCCCTCGGGGCGTGACAGTACCGACTTCATTAGTAATAACTAAGCTATATAAGATAGAAGTTTGGATGTCCAAGAGGAAATGCATACAAGAATCTTATTTTGAAGGACATGGCTGCTTTTTTAATTTAAAAGTAGAGGAATCCTCAAATAGTGAAAAGGGAGTTTACCCTCTTGGAACTGCGTTAAGGCCGACCTCTTATTTGGCATACCAGTCAGCATTATAATAGAATAAGTTTCTCTTACCTTCATTTGCTACATGCCTAGACATGCTATGAAACTGTTGAAGAGCTTCAAGAACATGTCTTATTGATCCCAAGTCACCTTTATAAAATACTAGTAAGTCAGGTACAAAACAAAGTAAGTTAATTTTTCACTTATATTCTAATGAAAGGAGAAATTTGGTAGATGAAACATTTTATGAAGGATTTATGATAAAGCTTTCATTGTGTTAAGGTTAGTACCACAATCATCTTATATAGAAGTTTAAACTTATAAATACGGTATGAGCTATTTTATCTATTAAATAACACTCTCTCACACCTGTGGGCTAAGACTTTGACTAATACCATTAAGTGAATAACTAAATTTTAATTG